>NDGM011076669.1:0-13757 GCA_002564305.1 Octomys mimax
GATGGCTCAGTGGAATAAGCGCTTCCGGGGCAAGCGGAAGGGCCTGAGTTCAATCCCCGGTTCTACCAAAAAAAAAAAAGAAAATCAGAGTGATGCAAAATAAAAAAGCTAATGGTGCATCTAATAGTAACAGAAAAATAAGAAAACAATGACCAATGACAGGAAGTAAAGACTGAAGCTGAAATTAATAAAATGGAGACTAATGAATGTGTTAGTTCTTTTAAAAATGAGATTAATAAATCCTTAGTCAAAGTAACTAAAAGAAAAAGATACAAGCTGTAAGTAAATAAAATTAATGATGAAAAGGTAGGACCAACCAGATAGCTCAGCGAACTGAAGGGCCTGCTTAGGCAACTGTAGGGAGTGGGTTTGATCCACGGTGTGCCATGCCAGACCCACCTCCTGGGCACGCTGAGATGGTGACTGAGACTGGGCATGGTGGTGCTCGCTTGTAATATCAACACTTGGGTGGCTGAAAACAGGAGGATCACTACAAGTCTGGTCTATGTTGTGAGACCCTGTAGACCCTGTACTAATTACATAAAAAAGATGAAAAGGTAAACATTGAAAAGACAAAAAAGAAACTCAAAAGATTGCTAGAGATGATGTGGAAAACATAAATTCTGCTAAATTAGAAAATTAAGAACGAATGGATGAGTTTGCAGATACATATGACCTACCAACTGAACTAAGAAGATACAGTAGAGGTCACAGTAAAACTAGTTCATAATAAGGTGATGACATACAAGAAGTAATAAAGTTCCCTAATAAAGAAAACCCAGGGACAGGAGAGATGGCTCAGTAGAATAAGCACTTCCCTGGCAAGTGCAAGGGTCTGAGTTCAATTTCTGGTTCTGAANAAAAAAAAAAAAAAAAAAAAAAAGAAAGAAAGAAAAGAATGAAAAGAAAAGAAAAGAAAAGAAATAATGCAGCTCCCCATTAAAAATGTATGGAAATTCTACTTATTTAACTTCCTGAAAATATCCTTTCTTTTGTTTTGTTTTGCAGTTCGGCTTTCTCTTTGCTGATGCTGCTCAATCTAACAGATACATCGTAGCATCATGCAGTAACCTAACTTGTTTTGCCCAGTCTAGTAAATTTTATATACAGATGAGTTATTAATCAGTGAATTAGTCAGATTTTCTCTTGGGCATCATTTAATTTTATGACTGAATCTTCTATGTTGCATATTGAGCTTCTGTGTCAATTTTTCTGAAACTTAGAAAAAATGCTTATAGTCACTTAGAAAACTGAAATAACTAAAATACTGTCTTGTCTGTTTATTTAAGTGCATTACATACTTTCAGTCTAGACTTCTAATAATCATTCATTATTTATCCTTTCTATAGATGGTAACAATACTATCTTCATTTCAAATTTATGAAGTGAATACCAATATGTAATCCACTATGAGTCCTCTATTTTTAGCTTGACAATTTCTAGTTCTTGATTTCTTATGATGAGCACAGAAAGACTTCACTGTAGTTCTTGTCAGCTTGTCACAGTTAATTATATACACTTCATCTTAATTCTTCATTCAATATATTCAGTTTAGTAGCTTTGATTCATGCAGGGGGAGACCATAAACACTGTAAAATAGGTCTTTCTTTTTTTCATTTGTAATGCTAATTTTTGGGGGGAGTATTACCAGGAATTGAACTCAGGACCTTGTGCCTGACAGGCAGGTTCTTGTGCCACTGACCTACCTCTCAGCACCCTTTTCCTTCAGAATGCATAGGGCTGCTATCCATAACACAAGTTTGAGAGTATGGGTCTACCATTAGTGTACTGTTTTTGTTGTGTACATGTACAACTCTGCACAGGGAATGTAAACTTTGTGAACTGGAAACCAGTGCCATTAAAAAATTCTTTTCCTCTAGTGAGTCCTACCTGAAAAAAAAGTATCATTTGATGGCAACATAGGTGTTGGGGAACACATACCGTGTACATGTTGCTAGAAACTGAGGGATTGACTGAATTCACCCTTTGTTCCCTTGCAGTGCATCAACCATTTTTTTTTTTTTTATATTTCTGGCTAATGGTAAGTTGTTCTATCACCTGCAGCACCAGCCTGACATATTCTACCCCTTGCACGATGGGTTTCAAGTAGAATTGAATTTTGTTTAATGCCAAATTTGACAATAATCTTTAAACACGTACATTCAAATATCTAACAAAAATTGTCTTTAAAAAATTTTGACTATCACATTTGGTGGTTCTTTACAATAAAAATGTGTGCATGTGATTTAAGATTTATATGGATAATGAATATGGTCAATACATACTTAGATTTGTGTTAAGTTTAAATTTTAAGTTAATTTATTTGATTGCTGACTCACAATTTAAAATTTAAATTGAAGCCTGCGAGATTGGTCAGCGGCATAAATGCCTGCCTGGAGAGAGTAAGGTTCTGAGTTCAATCCTTGGTACCAAATAAATAAATAAACAAACAAATTGAATAAGATTTTATTTGCTGTGTAATTTGGTGTACTTCATTTGCACTTTTAAAGGATTATTTTATGCATAGATACAAGTATGTTAAAATTACAGTAAGTTTTGATTTATTAGAAAGTTAAATGTTGATTCATTAAAATCTCAAAGTCTCCAAAGTCTTCAAGCAATAGAAGTTAATTTGTTGCCATGGAGCTTAGCCACATATTAACCACTATGTACAATATGAACTCACAATTACATAATTTTAATGGATATTTAATGTATTCTTATATGTTGCTTTTACAGTACAGAATGATTACACTCATCATAGAAATTGGTACAATATATAACACCTTACTATCTTTTATGTCCCCTTCACATTCCTTCCCTTCTGTTCTACTTCCTAGTCTCTTTCCTGTCTTCAAAACGAAATCTCCCAGTTTTCTATTACTAATTTTTTTCTTTGTTCTTTTTTATGCCTTGGGTTTCTCATATAAGACAAATTGCACAATAATTAAGCATATGGGGCTGGGGATATACCTCAGTGGAATAAATGCTTGTCTGGGAAGCACAAGATCCTGAGTTCAATCCCTGGTAATAATAACACTTAAGCTCATGTGTCTGATTGAATTCATGGTCTCAAATCATGACCTCCAAGTGCACTCATTTTCTTACAAATCACTCAGATTGGTCCTTCCTTATGGGAGAGTAGTACTTCAGTGTGTACTTATGGGAGTAGCACTCCATTGTGTCAAACTACCACATTTGCATCGATCCATTGATTTGTTGATGAACTATTGGACTACTGCCAAGACACAGCTGCTATGAATTGTGCTGTTATGAACATGGGCATGTATGTATTTTTGTAATACATTCTTTCAATGCTTTTGGGAAGACAATATTAAGGAATAGCTGAGTTATATATAACTTCTAGATTTAGCTTTTTGAGGTTTCTCCATACTGGTTTTTGTACTAGTTAACTAGTTTACATTCTCACCAATGTAAAAGGCCTTATTTTCTTAGCAAGTTCACCTGCATGCTATTATTTGATATTTTGATGTTTGCCACACTTTCTGGGAATAAAGCGGACTATTTAGTGCTGTTTTAATTTTAATTTTTTGCAGGGGCCGGGAGTTTGATCCCATGGCTTGCCATGCCAGCCCTGTCCCCAGGGCACGCTGAGATGATGGGCATAGTGGCACGTGCCTGTAATCCCAGCACTTGGGAGGTTGTAAACAGGAGAATCACTACCTCTCTGATCTAGTAGTGAGACCCTGAAAACCCTGTAGACAGTTCCCTAAAATATAGAAAAATAAATTTCATTTTTCTAGCAGTCAGAAATGTTGAACATTGTTTCTTGCATTTATTGGTCATTTATTCTTTTTGTTTGAAATATGTACTTACTTCAGTTACCCATTTTTTATTAGATCTTTTATTTTGGGGGAGCTCTAATTTTTTTCAGTTCTTTATATATTCTAGGTATTAATTACTCCTCTGTCTGAGGAAAATTGATTGTTATCGCTTCATTGTTTTAGTTCTTTTTTTTGCTGAGAAGAATGTTTAATTTGATACAATCCCATGTGTTGCTTTTTGATGTTATTGTTTGTGCTCTTGAGGTTCTGTTCAGAACCTCTTTGACTATTTCTATTTCTCCAATCTGTTTACATATTTTATCAGCCATCCAATTAAATATTTACATTTTACATTTAGATCTTTGCCCCATTTGAAATTTAGTTTCTTAAACAGTGAGAGATATGTATCTTGATTCAATTTTCTGCATGCATACATCCAGGTTTTCCAGTACCATATAGCAAGTCTTAGTATGAGATTAGCACATAAAATCGCATCAACACATTTGATTTTATTAACATTTATATAACATTGAAAAATGAGTATTGATTTCAGCATTTTTTAGAACAATTATCATCTTTGTAAGAAAAATGTGAAGAACTTGAGTACTGATTCTATAAAAGTCTAGAGATAGACAGCATTGTGTAATAGTTGGACAGAATACGTACACATATTGGTATTTTATATCCCATTGTCTGAATCATATTTCCTTACAAGTAATACATACTTGGTAAACTTCTTGCTTCACTATAACAAGTCACTACGTATGCATTTTTTACACTCTGAAAAATTTACTCTTTTCCATTCAACTCTTTTGATTTGGGATGCTCTTGCATTTTGTACATACTCATCCACTTTAGAATTAACCTTTTGAGGGGCTGGGGAGATAGCTCAGTTGAATAAGTGCTTGCATGGCAAGCGCAAGGGCCTGAGTTCTATCCTTGGCTCTGAAAAAAAAAAAAAAAGAATTAACCTTTTGAGTTATTAGTGTACATACTGCATATACACAATGTATTGCTGTCTACTTTGAAGTTACGTTGCAATCAATAAATGACCACTTAAGATGGAAATATTGGGGCTGGGGAGATGGTGCAATAGAATAAGCATTTGCCTGGCATGCACAAGGGCCTGAATTCAATCCCCAGTACCACCAAAAGAAAAAAAAAAGATGGAAATAGTGTAAACCATACTGTATCATGCAATCTATTAAATATGTATATCTGTACGTACTAATTGATAAAGCTGCTATGTATTATATAGAAGAATTGTATTTTTAGAAATGTTGTAAATGGTACTTTAAAAACTGAATTCTAACAGACATTTATAGGCTTACAGAAATATAATTGGTTAGGAAAACATTTGCTTTTTGGTTACTGCTTTTTGGTGGTATCTAAACTCAAGTTAATGTTAAACAAGAGTTATTTGTGCTCTAATATTTTACAGGTATCTAAAAATATTAAAGAAAGGTTTTATTTTCTCTTGTGTTTCATAATTTCGCCTTTCACAAGATCAGGGAGGAGTGGAAAATTTACCCATGTATGCTTGTTATTTGGTAAGTTATCCATAATATAAAACTTTATGATTTTATTCATTTATTTTTTATTTTATTTATTTATTTTTTTGTACCGGGGATTAAACTCAGGACCTTGTGCTTGCCAGGCAGGTGCTTATGCCACTGAGCTATCTCTCCAGCCCCTGTGATTTTAATAATTGGCTTTTAAGTAAAGTACTCAAAGAAAGTATTATGAAACTAAAATCTAGATTTTTCACTTAAGAATTTAGACCTTCAGTGACATTTTATTTATGTCAGGTATAGATAAAAGTAGAAAAATGAGGAATTGTAATCTAGTTCAGTCAATATATCTAAAAGTTTACCTTAACTTAACTGTAAATTTCTTACATACTTTACATGATTTTGTGCTATTAATCTGTTTTTCTTTTTTTCTTAATTTAGTACAAGGTCTACAGTATCTCACTAGATAGTTTGGACTCATTTTAATCTCCTGTTTTCAGCCTCCCAAATGCTGGGATTACAGATGCATATCACCAAAGCCAGTCTCAGTCCCACCCCAGCATGCCCCTGGGGTGGGGCCGGCATAGCACACTGGTGATCAAACACCAGCAGGACGCTCCATCTAAACAGGCGCTGTAGTCCACTAAGCCATGTGGCCAGCCCTAGTCTATTTTTCAATCTATATATATATATATGATAATTAATTTTATAAGGTTTTATAATATGGTAAATAAATCTGATGTTGGAAAAATGGAAGGGAGGTGGAGAGATTAAAGAAAGAAGTTGAAATGTGTTATGTACATGTGCCAATAATTTACACTGAATATAATCATTATATACTGTATTCATAATAATAAATTTCAAAATATATCATTTGATCAACTTTCATCCCTATATCTTGTAATCTGAGATACCACTTTGAAGATAACAATTAACAATATGCTAAGCACTGTTATTCTCCTATTATTATGTTTTGAAATTTTGTAACATAATTTTTTTCTCTTTAACATAAAAATATCAAAATAATGCAGAAAATAATTTTGAATATGGACAAATGCTGGGGAGATGGCTCAGTAGAATAGACACTTCCCTGGCAAGCGCAAGGTCCTGAGTTCAATTCCGGGTTCCACAAAAATAAATAAATAAATAACTAAATAATTTTAAAAATGTAAAAATGATACCAAATTGCCCAAAATATATATTCCTCTTTGAAAATGAAGTATATATTATATGTGCTATGAACTTGTTATTAATGAGGATGTCATTTACTGAATGATAATTGACAGTAAGAAAATCTTTAGGCCTCTGATGCTATAAAAAGAATAATAGAAAGTACTTATATTAGTTAGATATAGATCGTGAAAAATGCAAAAAATGGCTGTTTTATGGAACTATTGCAGAGCATATGTGGTTTAATATGAAACTATTACTATGTCAGTGATGAGAAATAATTAAATTTCTCTGCATATATACATATATTAAGCATAACCTCAGTGGATGTAAACCAGAGAAGCAATATACATATTTTAGTAGGAGTTTTTAAAGGTGTCGATGTGGTGTAAGACTAGACATGATAAATTGAGCTTTACATATGCAATAAGATTTAACAATCAGCAATCAGTGTTAACTTCTGTATAGAAATATAAAATGACATACACTAATCTAAACTAAATATATTCAAAGTATTTTATCAAGTATGTTTTCAGTTGGTTAAATAATAAAATTTAATGGTCAAATATTTTAATTAATTCATAAAATTTCAATATTAATTTTTTAATTTTTTACTGTTTTCAATGGAGTATAAAAGTAGTATTAAAACAGAAAATTATAAGTGGTACAGAATTTAGCTTAATAAAGTAATATGAATTTGCAGTACTTGTTGTAATGCACAGTATTGTTTTCCAAACAGTTATTCACATTACCAGATATATGCATGCAAAACTGGAAGAAGAAATAAAGAAGGGTCAATGAGATAGTTCAGCACACTAAGTGCCTGCTTTGGCAAGCACAGGGACTGGGGTTCAATCCTTGCACCATACCTGTGGGCACTAAACCAGCCACAGAGATTGGGTGTGGTGGTGCTCACCTGTAATCCCAGCATTGGGGAGGTGGAAAACAGGAGGATCACTAAGAGTCCAAGCTGTGTAGTGAGACCGTGTACCAAATATATTAAAATAAAAAAGAAAAAGAAATGTATAAAAAATAAAGAAGAGAAAAAGGAGAAAAAATGAGACAAAACATTAAGCATTATCTGCTCTTTTCTATAGACCAGCAGAAATTCACAGTACAGGTGTCCAAACCATCCTGCTTACATATATAGATATATCTCTTTCCTGCTCTCCCTCTCTTGTCCTTCTCTGCAATTCAGTAACTCTTTTCATTTGAATAAGTTCACTCCCTTTTCTCAGTATCTGCCATTCCATTCATATTCCCTCTTCTCCTTCAGGTTTTATATGAGAGTCTGATTTATTTTATTTAATTATATGATGTCTAGTTTCATCCATTTACTGACAAAAAATTGAATTTTATCCTGTATTATAGTGGGATAATATTCCATTTTGTAAGAATAGCACATCTGCTTTATCCAGTCTTCAGTTGGTGTGCATGAGGGATGTTTCCAGGATTCAGCTATACCAAATTGTGCTGCTATAAACATGGGTGCACATATATCCCTGTGGTATGAGGTTTTCACTTCTGGAAATATATCCAGGAGGAGAATAGCTGGCCTGAATGAGATTTCCAATCCTATCTTTCTAAGGAAACTTCACACCAGTTTCCACAATGATTGGATCAATCTGCACTCCCAAATGAATGGAGGGCTCTTTCTTCCTGACAGCCCCTAGAGCATTTGATTTTGTTGACTTCTTGATGTTAGCCATTCTTTCTGGAGTGAGGTGGAATCTCAGTGATGTTTTCATTTGTATTTCTCCAGTGACAAATGATACTGAACATTTCTAAATATATTTACTTGCCATTTGTATGCCTTCATCTGAAAAGTATATATCCATCTCAGATGGCCAGTTTTGGATTTGGGGGCTTGATTTTTTTAAGTTCTTTATATGTTCTAGATAGAAGGCCTTTTATCAGAGGGATAGTTAGCTATAAATTTTTCCCAGCTTGTTGGTTTTCTTCTTACTCTGTTGGAGATTTGCTTTGAAGTGCAGAAACATTTCAAGAAGATAAGATCCCAGAAGTTGGCTCTTTGAAAGGGGTATTTTCCCCAATTTCTCTCTCAGTGTCTATTGTTTGTGTAAAAAAATGATACTTTTTTGGATGTTGAATTTATGTTCTTCTATGTTGCTGTTTGCTGATTAAATCTATGACTCTTGGGGTATTTTTGGGATACTCTATGTAGAGTATCATGTCATATGCTAATAATGATAATTTCACTTTACATTTTCTAATTCTTTGTCCTTTTATTTCTCTCTCTTGTCTAATAGCTCAGGCTAATGTCTGAAGAAATATATTGTATAAGAATGGTGATAGTGGACATCATTTTCTTGTTCCTGATTTTAAAGTGAAGGATCTCTGTTTTTGCCCATTTAGTATTATGTTGGTTGTTGATATCCATAATTTACTTTTATCATGTTGAAATATAGACCACCTATGTCAATTTTCTGCAGAGTTTTGTATAATGAATGAGTGCTTGACTTTGTCAAAAGATTTTTCTGAATCTATTGAAATGATCATGTGGTTTAGTTCTTAGCTCTATCGATGTGCTTTATCACATTTATGGATTTGAAAGTGTTGAACCATCCTTGCATTCCCAGGGGTGAACCCAACTTGATTGTGATGTGTAATTTTCTAGATGATTTGCTGCATTCTGTTTGGAAGAATTTTATTAAGAATTTTTGCATCTATATTCATTAGAAAGATTAGCCTGTGGATCTCTACTTAGTTGGATGTTTTCTGGTTTTGGTATCAGAGTAATACTTGCTTCTAGGAATGAATTTGGAGGGAATTGCTTCCCTTTCAAATTCACTGAAGAGTCTGAGGAAAGTTGGTTTTAAATCTCCAAATTTCTTGTAGAATTCTGTGAGTCTATCAGGACATTTGCTTTTCTTTGCTGCCAGGTATTTTGGTACATTTTCAATTTCATTTTATTTTATTGGGTTATTCAGAGCTTGTGTATTTTCTTGACTCAGCTTTGGCATTTCATATGTATCTAGAAAACTGTTAATTTGCTCTGTGCTTTCCATCCTGTGGCAGTAAAGATTTTGGAAGTAGGTATTGATGATCTGAATTTCTCTAGGTCTTTAGTGATTCCTCCCTTTTCATTCCTTATTGCATGGATTTGGGATTTTTCTTTCCTTTTTGTGATTAAGTCGGCTAGGGGTTTATCAATTTTATTCTTTCAAAGAGCTAACACTTTGATTTATTTATTCTTTGTATTGTTTTTTATCACTATAGCATTGATTTCTGCTCAAATCCTTATAATGTCTTGCCTTCTTTGGGTTTTGGGCTTGACTTGTTCTTCTTTTTCTAGGAGCTTGAGGTGCAACCTAAGATCATTTATTTGGGGTTGTTCTGCTTTCATAAATTGCAAATTTACCACTATAAATATTCCTTTTATGACAGCTTTCATTGTATCCCACAGGTTTTGGTAAGTTTTGTCTGCATTTTTGTTTAATTGTAAATAGTTCTTAAGTTCTTTAATTACATCTGTGACCCACTGGTTGTTTAGTATGTTGTTATTTAACTTTCATGTGTTTATGATGCTTTTCTAGTTTCTTTTAATAATGACTTCTAAATTCATTGCATTGTAGTCAGATAGTATGCATGGGATAATTTCAATTCTTTTGCATTTATTTAAGATCACTCTGTGTGTTAGTATATGCTCTATTTTGGAGAATGGGACATGCACAGCTGAGAAGAATATATATTCTGTTCTTGCTGAGTGAAACACTCTGTAAGAGTCTACTAAGTCAATTTCTTCACAAGTTGAATTTAGTTCTGGTCTTTCTTTATTGATTTTTTTTGCCTCCTTGATCCATTGGTTTGTGACAGTGACTTGTTAAAGTCTCCCATTACTATTGTATTATTGCTTATTTGATTTTTCATGTCAGTGAAAATCTGTCTTCTGTAAGTGGGTAGTCATATATTGAGTGCATATATCTTTCCAATTGTTATATCTTCCTCTTGCAGTTTTACCTTAAGAAGGATGTAGTAAACTTCTATATCCTTTGAATGATTTTTAGTTTGAAGTTAATATTGTCAGCAATCAGAATATCTACCCCTGCTTTTTTTCTGATTTCCTGTGGCATGGAGAATTGTTTCCCATCCTTTGAATTTCAGTATATAAATTTCCTCTTGAATTACATGAGTTTCTTGTATGCAACATATTGTTGGAATCTGTTTCTTAATCCACTCTGATAGTCTATTTCTTTTGATTGGTGAATTGAGGCCATTGACATTGATGTTTATACCTGATACATAATGGCTGACCTGTGTCATGTTATTTTCCTGCTATAGTTTCTGCAATTTTTTCCTTTTTTATGTATTTAGTACAGGGGCTCACTATGCAGAATGGGCTTGTAGTGATTCTGCTGTTTTCAGCCTCCCCAGCCCTGGGATTACAGGAGTGCTCCACCACTCCCAGTCTTGGCGACAACATTGGCATGCCTGGGGCAGGGCCACATGCTGTGTACCAAGGAACAAACTCAGGACCTTGTGCCTGATAATGCAGGCGATTAGAACTCTGAGCTATCTCTGCGGCCCCTCCCATGTTTTAGTTTCTTGTTCTCTTTTGTGATTTCTTTCTGTTGTTGTTGAAGCTGTGATTGTGTCTGACTCTAGAATATCTTCCAGTAGTCTTTGTACATTTGGTTTAGTGGTCATAAATTTCATTACTTCATCTTTGTCATTGAAGGATCTTATCTCACTATTGCATTTGATGGATAGTTTTGCAGAGTACATCAATCTGAGCTGGAAGTTATTTTCTTTTGGGATTTTAGTATGTCACTCCAAGCTCTTATTGATCTGATGACTTGTGTTGAGAAATCTGCCATGATTTTGATGGACTTTCCATTGTAGGCACTGTGTCTTCTTCCTAGCAGCTTTTTATATTCTATTCTTTTGCTGACTTTCTGAGAACTTGAATATTGTGTGTCTAGGTATAGATTTATTTTGATTGTGTCTGTATACAATTCTATAAGCTTCATTTATCTGCATGTCCTTTTTTGTCATGTTTGGAAAATTTTCTGATAGTACTTCTAAAAATAGCATTTTTATGTAATTAGTTTTATCTTCTGCTCTTTCAATGAGGCTTTATTTTCATTCAAACATTTTACAGCATTCAGTGGAGTTCTTAATGACCTAGATATCTGTTTGACTGTTTCATGCATTCTAATTCCTTCTTACATTGTTCATTCAGTGTTTTGGTCATTTTTCTATTCTCCTCTAATTTTTTAAATCTATATCTTCTTTAGCTGTGCAGAGCAATTCTTTCATGATTGCTGTTATTTCTTTGTTGACCAGAAATTATTTCTTATCTTTTTTTCATCCTCAGACTTTTAGGTTTACTTCTTTACTTCAGTTGCTATGATTTCAGAAATTTCAGTTGTGTGATTTCCAAGTTCTTGTAGGTCTTTGTCTCCCGTATTTGTTCTAGGAGGGCTTGAGGACTGAGATTGACTTTTGCTGCTGTGTGTTGGCATTAATGAAGCTTCTTGTAACTGCCTAGACTTAGCACTAGGGGGAGAGTAGTGAAGTATGTGTCCGTATCTTTTTCACTTAATGCGGAGCAGGGTTTGATGCACCAAGGCTCTCACTACTAGTGGGAACAACTGTCCAATACTCAGCAAAACTTTAGTGTGTGTGATGGGTTTTGGTGGGCTTCACCAGGATTCCATGGGCCTCTAAGATTACTCCTAAATTCTTAAAAGTGTGAAAAGTATCAGCAGAAGACCTATACCTGTTAACTTGGGGCCAAGGGATGCAATTCCCTAGAGCCCTGCAGGGTAGCCATTGTACTCCTAAGTTCTTAAATGTGTACACCAGGTGTCAGGTAAGATCTGTGCCTGTGCTCCCTGTGCCCAAGATCACAGCTCCTCAGAGTCCTGCAAGCCTCTCATGGTTCTCCTAATTTTGTAAATGGTTGAAGTGGCACCAGCACAAGCTCCATGCTTGTGCACTCAGGGCTAAGGTTCAGTGAATAACAAGGTCTTGCTAGCAATCCAGAGTCTCCATGGTTCTTAAATGGTACCAGGAATATGCTCCACCCACATTTTCTAATTTTTTGAAGGGTATATCTTATGAAGATTACACACACAGAGGCACATGACATACACAATTAATAGATTTCAAATATATATATATAATATATTATATATTATATATTATATATTATATATGTATATATATAATATATATAACCTTGGGATTAAAAATTATTAAGATATATGAAGAAAATTTCTTTCTTTTTCTTTTCTTTTCCTTTCTTTCTTTCTTTCTTTCTTTCTTTCATTCTTTCTTTCTTTCTTTCTTCCTTCCTTCCTTCCTTCCTTCCTTCTTTTCTTTTCTTTTCTTTTTTTTTGAACCAGGGATTGAACTCAATGCCTTGAGCTTGGCAGGGAAGCCTTTATTCTACTGAGCTGCCTCCCCGGCCCCATTTTTACTTTTCTATGAATAGATTTTCTCAAATATATTACTCATATTATTAGTATTATGGACACATCATGTCCTAAGGTAAGTATTATGCATCTAATTTTTTTGATTTTTAAATAATTGAACTTTTAAAAACTTACAAATAAAGCTGATTGCACAGAGAATTCACACTAGGACCCCCTTGAAAAATTTACAGTAGTATATCCCATCTGTTATCATTATTGGATCAATATTTACATAATTTATTAATTGTAATCTATAGTTTTTTCAGAATTTTAAAAAATTATAACCTAGTATCCATTTACTTATTACAAATTTCATTTAGTTCCAACATCATCTTGGCTGTGAAATCTTAGGTCCTTTCTGTTTTTCTTGAGCACTGACATAGATCTTGACAACAGGATATTCTCTGTCCACTGAAATGCAGGAAAAGGCAAAGTGCCACAGTGCCACTGCTGTTTTAAAGGATCACAGGTATCTACTTATTCCATGTGTAAATATTATTTGCTGTAAAACATGCAGTAGGAATATTCTCAGCTTAGAATAAATCATGTGAAACAGACCTGTGTGCATGCTACAGTGTGGAATCTTGGGCAAAAATTTCAGTTGAGTAGAAAACAAACCCCTCAACAGAAGATCATGGAGTAAGCAATGCATGTTTTCTTTAAAAAAATCTGTAGCAAACATCTGAGACATAATATGGAACAGGTATTTTTCATTGAGGATTGATGTGTTGAACTTTAAGTCCCTACCTAATATGATAAAAACATTTAAAAATTAGAATATAGTGAAATTAAGCTTAACAGCCCAAGTTGTATGGTAATAACAATAAGCTTCTCTTCTGGATGGTTAACAA
>NDGM011076687.1:0-10312 GCA_002564305.1 Octomys mimax
TTACATGCCACTTTTTGTAAATATTCTCAAAAAGCTTGATAATAAAATGTATTTCTGTATCACCATACTTTCACGTGAAAATCTTTTTTTTTTTCACTGTGTCAAAACCAAGAAACTTATATTCATACCAACCTATAATAGAGGGATCCAAGGCAAATATTTGGTTGTGCTATCTTCCTAAGCCTTGGTAATAGAACTATTTTGAAAATAGGGGCTCATTTCTTTTTTTTCCCCTTTTTTTTTTTGGCAGAACCGGGGATTGAACTCAGACCCTTGCGCTTGCCAGGGAAGCACTTATTCTACTGAGCAATCTCCCCAGCCCCTCATTTCTTAAAATGGAAGTTTGGAATAATTAAAACTAAGTTTGTATTAGATCCTATGAAATTAAGTATGTAAAGGTCATCAGCAAAAATAGAATGGTAACTAAAAATTTTGTTGTCCTAAAATCTGTCAGATATCCTGTTATACCTCCTCTTTTAAAGTATTTTTACTGGGCCAGCAAGATAGCTCAGTGGTCTAAGGCAACTGCTTAGACAAGTGCGCAGGGACTGCAGTTGGATCCCCAGCACCTCATGCTGTGCCAGCCCTGCCCCCAAGGTGAGGTGAGCCAGCCACAAAAAAATGAATGAGTGAATAAAATATTTGTATTAAACCTGTCAGTACTCATGTACTTTTATTTATTTTTTTGTTGTTGTTGCAGACTGGAGATTGAACTGAGAACCTTGCACTTGCCAGACAGGCAGGCACTTATGCTACTGAGCTATCTCCCTGGTCCTAGTACTTATATATACTTTTAAAAATAAAAATACAACTAGCTTTATTAAAAGGAAATTCAATTTCTCAGTAGCAATTAAGTAAATTGAGAACATATACTTGTACCAAGAGTTATGACCCTAAAAGTTGTATAATTTTATTATATATAACATGGGCTATTTTTATTGTCTGCGAAGATAAAATATACTAGGACTATATGCTAAAATATACTAGGATTAAATATACCTTTAATGTATGAAATTTGCTCCCTTTATTTTGATTTCTTAGGCAGAGTGAAGGATTAAAACCTCCAAGCTGAAATATCACTGCCAAACCAGTTCACCAAACCCAGCCACAGGTGATGCAGAGGGCGTTGACTGGCATGCATTCACATGATGACTCGCACCATGAAGTCTCTGAGGAGGCAGCAAGGCAAAGAAGTTGAATCTTCCTCCCATCTTCTGAGGGTTCATTAACATATCATACCCTTGAAGTAAGTGCTGCCTCATCAGTGGCTCATCCGATTTACCTAAAAGAACCTGAGACGACAACATTTCTTAGTAAATAGGAAGAAAGGAGGGAGGGAAATCTGTAGGTAGATACAACACTATTAATTCAAATATTTAAAATGTGAATTCTGATTACCCACCCAAGATTCATAAAGTTATTAATAAAGTGTAGTTTGCTATAACAACTACAGTTGTACACTCTTAAATGAATATCCCCAGTTTGCTTAAATTTAGGTGTGCTTGGAAGAACATAGCCATGAACATGTGTTTTTCATGAACGTGGGTAATTGGAAAGCATTTATTCTATCTCTCTTGAATGTTACCAGGCTGTGCCACACTTCCAGCTGTCTGGTTATCCAAAACCTTATACTACTGGGAAGACTGAAGCATCAAGAATCTGCCTACCCAGAGTATTCATAATTTTGAAATACTATGAAATTAAAATACTTAATGATAGTGAAATAAACCATTACCTTCAGCCGGACATCAATACCCATATTTTTTAAAAATGTTTGTTGTTGTATTGGACCCAGAGAAACTACTTTTCCTTGTGCCATCCTGCGCAAATAACTGAAGTCCACATCAGCTGTTAGGTCTGCTGTTCCAGGGGCAATTAAGACATCATGAAGCTTGTGGCCACAAAATCCCTTAAACATAAAAGAAATTAGTTTTTTGTACTTTTATGCCTCTCTATTAAAATCAAAGAAACGCTATCATATTAGTACATATTTACCTGCAGTTGTTAAAATGGGGCCTAAATCTTTTAGACTATGCAGTAATACCTTTTGCAAATACAGTACTATATGGCAAACCCAATATAAAGTGCAAGAGAGGAGTGTCTGAAGATGCTGACCTTAATATAAAGTTATTTAAAATTTTCATTAATGTTTATGATGATGGAATACAAATATATATATGACCTTATATATATAATATATATAATATATAATATACATTACATATATATATATATATAAAAAACACCTTACATATTCTCCCAAAAAATTTAGGTAATCAGAACCTAGGCCAGTTTTATAGTCTTATCTATAAACAGCCTTGCTACTTACTGGCCCTGACCTCACTATGTGACCCAAGCTGGCCTCGAACTCACATTGGATCCTCCTGCCTCAGCCTCCTGAGTGCTGGGATTACAAGTGTGTGCCACCACCCATAGCTTAAAATATACAACAGTGCTAGGCACTGTTAAAACCAGAGAAGATTCATTGAGTTTCAAATCTAACAAACTGATTAAGCATGTTACTGGATTATACATACTCTGAAAGTGTCTGTCTTTGTCCCATCATGACCGTAATCAGCAATCAGTGCAGCACCTCCAGTGACTGCAATGCGTTCAGAAAGTTCTTGAATGATAACCCCAGCATCAGGACATACTTCAACATGATCCCTTGTTTCATCGTGCTAGTGAGGAAACAGTTGGTAAAATGAAAACACATCATTCCAAAAAGTTTTCTTAAGGGGCCTAAAAAATGTTTCTCTATTATAAGCATGTCTTAGTTATAATTGCTTTTCAATATTAGTAATTTCTTTCTTAATGTTTCACCTGAATGATACAGACTTCTTTGATTTTCTGTTGCTATCCACTACACTTGTAGACATTTTATCCTATTTTATAAAAAGATATATGCCCTCTTAACCCCTTTATGGCCAAGTGCATTATCTTTGTTTCTGAGAAAGGGTCTCATTATATAGCCCAGGCTGACCTTGAATTCATGATTCTCCTGCATCAGCCTCTACAGCACTGGGATTACAATGTGTGATACCATGCCTAGTTCATTCTATTATAATAGTACTTGCATTATCAGGAGAAATAAACGTTCCACTTGGTTGGCAGACAGCATGAGAAGAGGATTTCTGTCTGACTACAACCGTACCTCAAATTCAGTACTCAAAAACTTGGTTAGAAAGAACAAGATATAAATCCAGTCTAGCAAAATATACCCTGTTAAGTAAGTATAGTATGATGAGTTCTCCTCGAGCAGAACGAATAGCAATCGCATGCTTGTATCTGGAAACAACAGCTTGTGAATTAGTGCCACTAGACCTGAGATTCATTACCTGCAATTTTCAACCATTATATAGGGCCCACAAAATCGGGTCCACGACTGTCAAACGTGAAGTGACTGAATATTAATACTTGTCAACTGGACTGGTATATATCAAGTTTTACTGATGCCCGAGATGATTGAAAGTTTGATACTTTCTTTCTCTCCACAATGAAAATACATTATTTTTGCTCCCTCCTAACACCACTAAATTGAAGTAAGGACCTGTTCTGATGTCTCTGCCTAGTCAGAAAGACTTAGGTTTGAACCTCTTCTCAGAATTCATGTGAGCTTTCACTGTAACTTTGCTATCATCAGTGTTAACATGCCTTCATAGGCAGTGCTCTAGAAAGCTGACTGTATCTTCAGCACTTGATAGTTGAGAGCAGAATAAAAAAGTAGGCAAGGTCTTGACTAAGTTAAGTAAGTGCTTCCCAGCTGTCTGACTTATGACTTGAAGGTGACAAACCTAAGGAATGATTTTAACCTGTTCTCTTGAAATTAAATCCTCTGCACTTTCACTGTCAACAAAAAGCACCCTGAAGGTTGCCAACAATTTCTCTTATTCAAGGACTTGAAATTGTAACTCACAGAACAGTACTTTGAGTGCTATTAGCAATGAAAGAAACAGAAAAAAGTGTTCCTACTTGCAGAAGAGCTTCTGCAGGGGTGACACAAGGCGCCAGAACAAACCTCAGCTTATCGGAAACTTGTGGATCAATATCAATGAGTACTTCTCTCCACCCTTGGGGTGTTTTCTAAACAAAACACAAAAAATTTTTGCAAGTTCTCATAATTGCCTTTCACCAAAAATACTATGTGTTTTTTCTTTGCGCATAAATATTAAAAAGCACTGAATAATTTTAGTAGAGAAATAGTACAAATGAACTGATACATACACAATACTGTAAGGAAAAGCAATACATAATGGAGCTACAGAAGATAAATTTTTCTTAAAAGGCAAGAAAGTTAGTGTGGAAAGTCCCCCAAAATGTAGGATAAACCCAGGAGGACTAGCCAGACGCTAACAAGAGCCATTCTTGCCTCAAATGTTATGAATAGACACAGTGCCAAATCTTTAATAATTAGTTACAGAAAGAACAAGAAACAAATAATTTAGAATTTTTGAAAGTTTGTCAAAAGAAATCCTGTACAAATAACAGTCATTTACCATCTCACATTTATCCCAGAAGAATTAAGAATTGTTTTTGCCACTTTTTTAAATCAGTGTACACTGGTTATACAGATCAGTGGGTTCCATTATGGCAAATTTGTATGTGCACACAGCATACTTCATTTCCTCCCCTCCCTGCCCTGCCCCACGCTCCAACTTCACACGGGAAGGGGAAGTCAATGTGTATAATGCATTTTGATCCCCATACATCAAAGCAGCAGTACATAAAGCCAACATTAAAAAGCCAATAGCTTTTCTGTATGCCAGTAGTAAGACAGAAATCAGAAAACAAGTCCATTCACAGTAGCTTAAATCCTAGGGAATCATTCTAACCAAGGAGATGAAAGACATCTACTATGCAAATTTTAGAACATGAAACTGAAGACACTAGGAAACAGACCCTTCATGCTCATGGACTGGCAGAATTAATGTTGTTTAAAAGACTACAGCAGCACTAACTTAACAAAAGCAATCTACAGATTTAGTGCAATCTGCATCAAAATATCTTCACAGATGCATTAAGAATCCTTAACAATTATTCCAAGAACATCAAGATTTCAATCTAATGCTTCTACCCATCAATAGTTAAAGTCACCCAACACATAAGGCTTATAAATTTAAGTACTCTAAATGTTCATGGTTTTAACACTTCAGTTAAAACATGACTTTCATCAGTACCTGAAACTTATGCACAGGAAGAACATCAAAAAATTCATGTGCAAGAAAAAAGCTGTACCCTATTTGAAAATAAAAGAAAAAAATTAATGGTTCAGCATTTCAAGGCAATTAAGTCTTTAAAACATTAACTAATAAATAAAAAAAGGAAATGTCTAACTACTCAGTATTGGAACCTGGCATACTTTCATAATCACCACTACACATAGCCTCCTCTTTATGGAAAATTTATTCTGCAGAACAGAGGAAAGAATAACTATTACTAGTCTCATTTTCTACAGAGTCAGAGAACTGCAATGGCTGAATTACTGGTTAGATCTAATCACACAACCTGAAAGAAATCACATGCATTTGTTGGCTCACATTTGGAAGGCAACCTGAATTTTATAAAAGCACCTGAGAAGGCTGGGGCCAGAGAATGGCTTTAAGTGTCTTGCCAGGATCCTACCCCCACTTAGTTTGAGCCTGGATTCATCAAAGAATCTTGACTAGGGCCGAGATTTGACCACCACCTTAGGCAAGCACTCGTTTTCAAAAGATCAACTAAGCAAGTCCTCCTACTGACACTGCTTTCTGAGGCCTTGGCTGCCTTGCTGCCTCATCATTGGCACCATCCTTGCTACAGGGAAATACTTAAAAAGCACAGTGGAAATGTACACTCTGGCTATTTTTGCTTTGTTATTCTTTCATAAAACTACATTAAATACACTGCTCCTTAATGTTAGGTACCTCTATCTTCTATTACAATGATATTTTTCTAGGAAAAAAAAAAAGTTAGCTATTCTCTAAGGAAAAGGAACCTGGTACCAATGATTAAATGTATTAAATTGCTAGAGGAGGTTATGGTCAATGACCACTACTATGAGGCTCTAATAAGAGTTCTTTGATTAATCAGTGAGAAGTAATTACCTTTTGGAACATCCTGTAGAGCACGGTACCAGGATACTGGGAGCCCAGACTTAGTAACACCTTGCATATATACTAGAGACTCTGCATTCCGCTCTAGTGGGATCTTGGCTTCAGTCAGTGTTGATGCCTGAAGATCGCTTAAGCTTTGGCTCACCTCTACCAGGTGTATTGAAATGTCACAGTTCTTTAGCACAGACCCAAGCTGACTGAACACCTTAAAGAGAGAAAGAAAAAAATTATGGCAAAATACAATATGTTATAAAGATGTTAAGTGTTCTAACCATTTACTACATGAGTTCAATCACAAGTAATATGTGCTAAGATCTGCTCCTGACCCAAGCCACTCTCCAGTGTATAAAAATCATAACCTACTAGAATTATTAAGCATAATCTTACAGTGGTGGCAAACATATGGCATGTGTGCCGCAGTGGCCTACTGGTATCATTCAAAGCTCTAAAAGATTTGCCATCAGTAATCTAAGAAATGAACAGTGTACAATTTGATTCCCTAATGATACATTATGATCAACAAATGAAAATAAAAGATTTAGCATTCAAACAATTTCAGATTCTAAAACAAGACCAAGGAAATAAAATTTATTTGACCTTCATTTTGTAAAGCCTATTTGTGTGAAATGATCTTATCTTTGAGATGATTAAACTATATCCTAAGGGAATTAAATTTGAATACCACTAATAAGCTGGCAGCCTACCTTTGGAACTACACTACATTTTCATTTTTTTTTAGCTATCCAGAACAATTTTTTAACTACTGTAAACATACAGGGAAGAAAGGAAAATAATAATTTATTAGTCTTTGCTAAAATGCAAAAGCATAAAGTATAAATATTTTTCACTTGAATCTTCATTCTTGGCTGGCCTATTTTTTAAATATAAATGGCCAGATACAGAACAATGACAAGAACAAGATATTTCCAAACATAGACTGGAGATTAGACTAGACATGAAGAAATTTCCCAGGAGAAAAACCTTTCAAAAGTAAGCTCATTTGCTTTTGAAACTCAGTTTATAGCCCTGTAAATTTTCTATTTCTAGAAGAGTTCTTGTGACTTGATCTAGAGAGAGAGCTTAAAGGCTATGGGTTTACATTTTTTCAAGTATTTGAATAAGAAAATATTATTTCAATAACTTTTTAAAATATTTTAAATTCAGGTAGCTTTACCACTTTTAAGAAATAGAAAATAGAGCCCTAAAAACTCAAATCAGTGATTATTCCCTCCCAAGTACAAGCAGGATTCCTGTTAGATGCTTAAAAACTCTGTTTTTTAAAAAAAACTTTCAAATCCCAATTTGAAGCAAAAGTCATAGGGTATCAGGAAATTAAATTTGGTGTGGAAGTCACTCCCATTCTCAATTTCCAACTAGCCACTTTATGGTTTCTCTTTATGAATCTTTATATCCTGCTTATTATTTACTTTTTTGGATTTTATACAAATAAAAATCATAAAAATTCTTTTGTGACTGCTATTTTTAGTCCATATTTTGTTTCATGTTGAATACTGCTGCATTCTGCAGGCTTGGTATTCCACTGGATGGCTGAACCACAATTTACTGATGCATTTCCCAAGGCCAGGAAGTGCTTTTGGTTTTCTTGCTGTCCTCAACAATGCTACCTTCTTGTACATGACTCCTGTACTAGTTTGTATGAGCAGCAGTAAAACTACAAATTTATACAATGTAAGTAACTTGAAATTGAGCAGATAATGCCTGATACCGTCTCAAACTGGCTGTACCAAATTCTACCTGTACCAGCAGAATATGAGAGCTTCCAAAGCGCCACATATCCCCATCCTCACTAGCACTTTGTGAGGTGAGACCTTTTTCAATGTTAGGATTATAGTACTATGACAACATAATTTTAATTTCTATTTCTCTATGAGAAACTGGCACCTTTCTTCTTATTAGTCATTTGATTTTTTTTCTTTTCAGAGGGGGCTATTCACATCTTTAGCTTTCTCTTTCTTTTCTTTTCTTTCTTTCTTTTTTTGCGACACCAGGGACCAAACTCAGGACCTTGCCCTGGCCAGGCAGGTGCGTATGGTGCTAGGCTATATCCCTGGCCACTGAGCTATATCCCTGTTTTTCTATTTTTTGTTACCTTCTCATTGACTTAAAAGAGTTTTTTATATATTCTATTATTGGTTATATATAAGTTCTCCCACTCTATGGACTAATCTTATCAGTCCACAGTGTCTTTGACAAAAAAAAAGCTTCCTAATTTCTATAAAGAACAGAAAGTTTCTAATTTTTTTCTTTTTTCTTTTTTTTTTTTTTTTTAATGTATTGATACAGGGTCTCACTACAGGTCTGCAGCTCAGACCCATAGCAATACTCCTGTTTTCATCTTCCCCAGCGCTAGGCCTACAAGTGTGCACCACCACGCCCAGACTTGGTGGCCCGCTCAGCGCACCTAAGGGTGGGACCGGCGCTGCATGCAGTATGGAGGAAGCCAACCCTAGTTCTTGCACTTGCCTAAGCAAATGCTTAGACTGCTGAGCTATCTCGCCAGCCCTCCTAATTTTATTTTCTTAAAACTAAATTTTTAATCTTTTCCTTATGGTCTCTACTTTGATAATAAATACAAACTATCTATTGAGATAAACACATTCTCCTATAATATCTACTAAACACTTATATGTTGCTTTTACAGTCTCTACACATACACACATGTACACAGTTTTGAGCTTATGAACAATGAAAAATGAACTATAACATCATTCTAATACATTTTAGCTGAGACACATAAGATTGAGGAGGTAGAACCAAAATCCAAGAAAATCAATGAAATTTGCAGTCAGAATAAGAACCAATGAGACTTAAAAGACATTCTGTTATTACCTACCCTCAAAATGTCTCCCATGAGGGTGCCCCGACCGGGGCCCAGTTCCACCAGCTGGAAAGCTGTGTTTTTCCCAGCCGCCATCCATTCACTAATGAACCATATCCCTAAAAGCTATGACAAGGAAAGACATATGTTAAAGTATTATAAAGTTCAAAATGATATCACAATGTAAAATCCCATATACATACACATTAAGTCATAAAGTATTTCCAAATAACTGCATGTGTATTATGTAATAGGTACATAATATATATGCTCACAATATATTGATTGTATCACAATATACACTACATAGAAAACGTAATGATAGAAAATACATTTATCCTTTTATCTGTACCATGAGGCTTTTTATTGCAAAGAGGAGAGGGGAGAGGACAGAGGGAGCACAGAGGGGAGTCTCTGGCTGACTGATAGGACATGAGTACAGATAAAGCGCCTAAGACCAGCAATGGTCCACCAGAAAGGATGGGATGAGACACTCAGATCTGCCATTACAATCAAACTTGTTGGATAAGAGAACATCACTCATGAAAATGTACTAGTCTTTGAAAGTAAATAGACATATGAGACTATAACAGTTCTTTATACTTGTTATTCAAATAATTTTACAATCCTTAGAATTAGTAATTATTAATTTGGATTCTACTTCCTCTTGTGTACACTTTCCTGTCCTATTTCTAAATCATCAAAAGTACTTTCATGGAAATAACTGAAATTCTTTTCCTTAAAGGGAGGCTTCTACTGCAGCTATGATTAAATTAGGGCTGCAAGCTTTAGGGCTCATCTGTATTCCACTAATTCTCCAGTGTTCTTTTTTATCTTCTCTCTTTTCCTCATACCCAATTTCCCTTGGTTCTCCTCCAATTTGTCAGCTCCCATCTCCTTTCCTTCTCTTTGTCCCTAAAGTCAAGTATAAATTTTTCAAATGTCCTCTCTACTATTTTCCCATTTCCTCTCAAAAATTAAAACTTTTGATGAATCACACAAAAGTCCCTGTAAAACTCATATATTATAGACCAATACAAATGGATCTGCTCTAACATGCTGATATTACTGTCTTTCATAATTTACTTAGGGTTTTACCTCTCCAAAGATCTGACTTATTTCAGGTGAGGTAATGAAATCTCCTTTTTCTCCCAGCATATCATGGTGCATATAATATCCCTGGGAAAGAAAAAAAATGGAGAAAAATTAATTCTCAAATACGGCTTTCTAAAACACTTCAAAATCTCTTACCTACAGCGAAGTATTTATTAGTGTGAAAGCACTCTTCTCTAAATAGAAAAGATGAAGACATTACTTCTTTTTTTTCCCATAATTTTACTGAGAAACAAATAGCAATGAGACAGTTTCAAACCAAATTGGT
>NDGM011076690.1:0-10250 GCA_002564305.1 Octomys mimax
GTTTCAAAACAGGTTAGTAGGACAGTTACAATAAATAATACATTGCATATTGTTGTCTTTGTAGTAGTTTTTCATAGTATCAATTGTTAATTTTCCTTTAAACATTGGGATTAGAAACCCAGAAAATAGCACAGTAAGATAATTTTGATTAGGCCATCATAATATTTGTTATCTTTTGGCGGACTACTGTCTATGTATATAGCATTCACCTACTCTATGACTTTTAGCAGCTTAGCTTTTATTGTGATAATCTCTTGCTTCTCATGTCCAAGAATGAAGAGCTGATTGAATAAAGAGTAGGTAAAGAGAGTTTCAGATGATTGAACTTGCAAAAGTGATAGGAAAGATACAGAGGCACGTGGGACCAGGGTGAGTTTGTGTGGTTAGCCTTCTTGGCCCATTTAATTTGAAAGCAGAAAATAGCTAAAGATGAGTTCAGAAACACAAGAAGCAGTACTTGGGAACCTGTGTTAAGAAAGTGCAGTTTAATTTGAGAGTAATCTAGAACCGCCTACCTATTTTAAAAAGGAAGATGAGATTTGGGTTTGAGAAGTACCACACTGACATCAGCATAAGGGGAGCAATTTTGGGGGGAAGAGAATCATAGGAACACAACTTCAAGGTTATGTCGTCCATTTATAATTATAATCAAAACTGTGTGGAAAAATTGAATATGCAATCAGAAGGGAAGAAATAGCATGAGGCAGAACTTCACATACTAACAGAATTAAAAAGGAATGTGCTTATGAAAGAAAAAAGCAGAATAGGCAGAATGAAAGAATGGGAAAGATAGATCTTTGTATCATAAAGAGGAAAAAGTTCTAATACTAAAGTAATAATGTTATCAATTGTGCAAATATTATATCACTTAAGTACTCAGAAACCTCTAGGAATGTAGAAACAAAAAGGAAATTGGTGATCGATGAAAATGTTGGTGTTATAGTAAGTGATAGAAATTTAAGATTAGAAAATACTTTTCCTATTTAATGGTGTCATTTCTATTTTCCACTGTAGTTACTATATCTGACAGATATCCTAAATATTTATGATACAAACTGAAAAGAATGTTTTAATATATATTTAAATAAATTCTATTTTTATCAATTCCAGCACTTGAGCATTTCTAAACCAATATACTCAGTATGAACAATAAACTTACTTTCACCATTAGTGCCCTCCAAATATCTCCCTGAAATAACATATCTTAAAAGTCATCAAATATGCTTTTACTGCCTACATAAGAAAGAAAATATTACACCTCAATACATAACTTAGAATTTCCTAGGTAAATGGAAAAATAATTGGATTTCTTTATCTTGTAGCAAACTAATATTAATCTTAGGGGATTTCCCCCTTATAAGTTTACAAAAGAAGACCTACCAACATTTTTTTATCCCCAAATACTCAGTTCTGTTGCTAGAGAAATGGCATTGTACAAAGTAAGACAGAAAGATATATTTTGAATCATATAAGAATAGTGAGGATTGACACTGAAAGTTCAAATGCAGGGTCACAGTAGGGACATAGTCAGTAACATCCCATGGTGCAAAGTGCTACTTGGGCCTTGAATTATTGCTGTTGGGACTGTTCTGCATTTCACTGATTAAAGTTGTAGGGTGAAGTAGAGTGAGAAATAGTTCTACCTCATTTTAAAAGGTCACATAAATTATAATGTGCTATGTACTAGAAAATGTACTAAGAAGGGCACCTGACCTCTGAGAAAAGAATAGCAGCATATATTTTTGAAGGATCTAAAAGAGATACAAATATTCCAGTGGAAAAATACCAGCTTTGAAATATATTGAAAACAGTAAAACAACAAGAAAATTGGGAAGATCAGAAGAATTTAATACTTCTAAAATACAGTTATTAAGGGTCCATCAAATAATTCAAAAAATTAAAGCTCCTGCAAGCAGGCACAGGGGCCCGGGGTTAGACCCCCAGGCCTGTCGTTCTGGCCCAGCCCCAGGGGCACACTGAGACAGCAATTGAGACTGGATATGGTGGCATGTGCCTGTAATCCCAGCTCTTGGGAAGCCTATAAACAGGCAGATCACTACGAGTCTGATCTAGTAGTGAGACCCTATAGACCCTTCCCTAAAATACAGGAAAAAAATACAGTCATTATTTTTACTTGAAAAACAAATACATGCCATATTTTGTATATTGTAATTAAATATATTATTACATATTGATTTAGCACTATATATATATATATATATAGTTATAGTTATGCAGAATCAACACTTAAAAAATTAGGCTTATGATAAGAAATTAGAATTATAAGTAAAAAGCCACAAGAGAAATGTGGAAAACTTAGTCTGGAGTTGGAAAATTCCAAAAGTATTTTTATTCACAATCTTGAATAAAATTTTAAGCAGAAATGGCATGATAGAAGAGTGATAAACTATCAAGGACTACAAATATTCCTGAGGACAAAGGAAAAACTCAATGGAACAAGAGGAACTATTCAATATGACAGAAAATGAAATCTATATGTGTACTTGATAAATAATACAGTATGGCTTATGATGAAAGTAGAAATCATATACATGTATACATACTACATGAATATGTAGAAGGCAATTTTGATTAAATTGATATTATTTAAACTAATTAGAACTATTAAAATTAAGATCTAATTAAAACTTTGGTAAGTGATGATATAGGAGAATAATTATAAAAATATTTAAAAGATGAACAAAGTTTTATGTTCTAATGAATGATAATAAATCCAACATTAATCTCAAATCAAAATAATTGAATATTTAAAAATTAAATCTATAGTGAACTTTTAATTGCATAGCTTTCTTCTTCAAAAGCCCTTGGCAGTATACAGCAAAAATATGAAAATTTTATTAGCAAATCACATTTTTAAAATTAATTAATGAAGTTTCCTGATCAGATAAATAGAAACAAATAAAAACAGGATAGAGTGAAAAATAAGATCATGGCCAGTCCAAGAGATGTGACTCACTGCCGTGGAGCTCACCCTCATTCAGGGTGCTCTCAGAGCCAGTCAGATGCCAGGAGGAAGATTTCAAACATCACCCAAAATAATGCTACAGCTGACAGATCTTTTGCAATGAAAACTAGGGATAAATATTTCTAGAAGCAGATGTAGCCAATAATCATTTGGTTGGAGAATAATACAAGACAATAACTACAATTCTAGTGAAAATCAGAGACATAGATTTAAAACTTATCCCTGAAGACTAACTATACAACAGTCAAGTCTTTGTCTATGCCAGCAGAAAGAAACACACCATTTCATCAGTAAAACATAATAATCGCTAAGGATCTTTTATGACTTAATATCCCAAAAGTCAGTAAGATTGAATTCTATTCTTTGATTACTAAAAGGCTAAATACATACCTTTGCTTCTGTTTTAGTATTTAAATCATTGATCCATTTTAACTTTATTTTAGTGCATGGTGAAAGATATGGGTCCAATTTTAATCTTTAGCATGTGCAAAGCCAGTTTTTCCAGCACCACTTATTAAAGAGGCTTTTTCCTTCCAGTTAATATGTTTGGCACCTTTATCAAAGGTAAGTATGACTGAATATGTCTGGAGTTGTTTCTACATCTTATCATCTGTTCCACTGATCCTGAGGTCTGTATTTTGTCTGTCTGTCTGTCTGTTTTATCACAATATCTTTGTAGTATAATTTCAAGTCAAGGATAGTGATGCCTCCTGCCTTGCTTTTGTTACCCAAAATTCCCTTTACCATTCTAGACCTCTTTTGGATCCAAGTGAATTTTTAGATTTTTTTTCTAATTTTATGAGATATGCTGTTGAAATTATGATTGGGATTTCATTAAATCTGTATAACAGTTTTGGGTGAACGGCTATTTTCATTATATTGGTTTTGCCTATCCAAGAGCAAGGTATATCTTTCCATTTTCTTATATCCTCTTTAATCTCCCTTTTTAGAGGACTGTAGTTTTCAATGCAGAGGTGGGTGTTTTGTACCCTTTGTTAGGTTGATTCTTAGGTATTTCATTTCTTTTGGATGCTGTTGTGAAAGGTTTGGGTTTCATAATTTTTGTCTCAGTAAGTTTGTTCTTCCAATACACTTAATTTGGATATTAATTCTACAAGATTTTTAGTGGAAATTTTTTTTGGTCTTCTATGTAGAATATCATGTCATCCATGAATTCAACTTCCTACTAGGAAAGAATTCTATTTCTTTCCTAGTAGGAAAATAATGATACTTTTCTATCATTATTCCCTGTATTTCTTTCTCTTGTTGTCTTAGTTACTTTTCTCTTGTTGCTGAGGCAAAATACTTGGCTTCCATAATTAATGAAAGAAAGGTTTATTAGGTCACAGTTAGTGAAGATTTCAGTTCACATTCAGCTGGCTTCAAGGCAGAGAATCACATGGAAGAGGGCAGCCTTTCACGGAGGTGGAAAACAGCAAACAGCAAAGGGAAGGGCATCAGCTGCAGCAGCTAGGCTCTTTCCCCTCCTTACATTTATATGCAGATTACCCACCCCAAATGGGGTAGCACTCACACTCATAATCCCACCATTGAATCTTGAATTAATCATGAACTCTAGAAGCCACCCTAATAACTGCATGGTGCTTCGCAGGGACACCGAAACACAAACCATAACACTTGTCTAATTGCTCAGGATAAACTTTCCAGGACTATGTTAAATAAAAGTAGAGACAGTGCACATCCCTGTTTTGTTTCTGAATTTTGAGTGGAAGCCTTCAGTTTTTGATCATCTGGCATGTCATAGATGGCTTTTATCAGATTGAATTAAAGACTATTCCATATGCTGATTTTTGGTAAGTTTTTTTTTTTTTTTAAATCATGAGTGTGTCCTGGGCTTCGTCAAAAGTTTATTCTGCATCTGTTGAGATGATCATAGTTATTTTTGTTCTTGGCTGTGTTAATGTGGTGTTTTACATTTATTGATTTACATTTGTTGAACCATCCCTGCATCTCTGGAATGAATTTAATTTGCTCATGGTATATAATTTTCTTGATGATTTCCTGAATTCTGATTGCCAGTGTCTTATTGAGGACTTTTGCTATCTATTTTTATTAGGGAGATTGGCATCTCTGTTCATTACAAATTCTCTTTCTTAGTTGGGCTGTCCTTTAGCTTTGGTATCATAGTAATGCTGGCTTCCATGAATGAGTTTTAGGGTATTGCTTCCTTTTCAATTTTATTAAAGAGCTTGAGAAGTAGTGGTATTAGTTGTTGTTGTTGTTTCTAAATTTCTTGTAGAATTCAACAATGAATCCATCAGTATTGGTAATCCATTGGTATTTTTAGGATTTTTGTATCTTCTTGATTCAGCTTTTGTAATCTTGTATATTTAGGGCTCTGCCCATACCATCCACCTTTCCCCTCTTATTAGAATACAAGTTCTCCAAGTACGTATGGATGATCTTTAGGATTTTTGCAGAGTCTAAAGTAATTTCACCTCTTTCATTCCTAATTGTTTGGATTTGAGTTTTTTCTTTTTATATAAGGTTGGCTAAGAGTCTGTTGATTTTATTTAATCTCACAAATAAAAAACACTTTGATTCAGGGATCCCACTTTTTTTTTCTAGTCTCCAACACATTAATTTCTGCTCTGGTCTTTATATTCTCTTCCCTCATATGAGCTTTGAGCTTGGATGCTCTTATTGTTTAGAAGTTTGAGGTTCTATATTATGTTGTTTATTTTAGCTTCTCTGTTTTCCTGATGTGGGTATTCACTGCTATCAATTTTTGTCTTAGGACTGCTTTCATTGTGTCCCATAATTTATGCTATATTTCCATTATTATTTAACTGTAGAAACTGTCTAATTTCTGCTTTTATTTCACCTGTGACCCACTGGTTGTTTAGGAGGGTGTTATTTAATTTCCATGTATTGCTTCTGTCATTTTTGTGAATACATGCCATAAATAAAATTTAAATATAAGTGCTCTTTTAGTTACTATTCTCATTGATGAGACAAAATACCCACCATCTGCACTTTAAGGGACAAAAGTTTTATTTAGCTAACATTTTGTAGAGGCACTCTGTAATTTGCTGGCTGCGAGGTAGGGTGGCTTGGCAGAATGCATGGCCAAAGAGAAAGAATTCATGGCATGCAGAAGTCATCAAAAGAAAGCAAGAAAGGGATCAGAGCAGCTTCTTTCTGCTTTTTTTTTTTTTTCTCAGTGACAGAGATCAAGCTTGAAACCTTGCCCCTGCCAGGCAGGTACTTATGCTGCTGACCTAACTCCCTACCCCTTTCTGCTCTTTTTATAGTCTACGTAGCTTACCAGGCTTAGGGAACCATCAAACCAAACAGTGGTCTACTTTATTAATCACACACCCTCAATTGCAGCGTTACACATTTTAGCTCCAGCCACCTCTAAAAATGCCACACCTATGACCACATGAAGCTCTGTGGTGGTCACTGAGATAAAAACCATAACAGATGTTTAAAAAAGTAAAGTAAAAGATAATTATGAAGCATCTATGAAAAATTTAAATATCAAAACATGTAAAATATCAGTGTGCTCTTGGCAGGCTTGTGTACGTGCAAGTGTTTTGTATGTTTGTGTGTATTATGAGTTTGTTTTTTATAGAAACAGATCAATACTAAATAACAAATAACCAAAGAAATTGGAATGGAAATAACATTAAGGAGATTTCTTCCATCTGTGAATAAACAGTTAGTATAGGCTTACATCTTGTCATAAACAACTATAGAATAAGGTATAATATATGAAGCAAGTATTTGTAGACACATAAGCAGCATAGGAGTACGTATTTTATTTCTGTATTACAAAGGAAGAAAGATCTAAGACAGCATACAAACGAACGGGAATGTGCTGTGTACAGGTTCCACTTCTCCATGATGAAGGTAGTCATCATGTACTGCAAACATGTGCTAATAAAGAAAGGAAAAAGGAAAAGGAAAAAAGTCAAATAAATATCAGAAATTACACTGAGCAATTGTAGCTGCAAACAATATGCTACAAGATAGCGAGGTGAAATCCAGCACTGTCTGAAGCTATGTCTTCAGTAAACAGAGCACTACTGACACTCAATAAATATTTATGATGAAATAAATGTTGTCTAGATTTTCTATATTTTTTTCACAGTAACTAGATTAAAGCCTGATAAATAATTAAGTAGAGGTTCCTGGCATGAATACAGTAAATGAACTCCTAAGGTAAAGTTCTCTCCTGAGGCTCTGGTGCAATCCCAGCCTAGGCAAGGGGCATTTCTGTTGTGTGACCAACACTCTTGTTTCTACAGTGTGAGAACTGTTGATTCTGACCCAGAAATTTGCAGAGATTGGATCAGGAGCTTGTCCTACACAGGAAAGTTACGGTCATATTGTTGTGACAACCACATTCTTCTTCCCTTGGGGATTAAACGTCATGTTCTACATCATCTGACAACTGTCAAGCATCTTCTCAGCAAGCTCTCGGGATGCAAGAGAAATCTTTGGTTCTTTCTGCAGGGCCCTACATTTGGTCTAGTAGAACTCAAAATGTAGGTGACTATCGCGATCTGCTTATTCTCTGTTCCTTCCAACTCTGAGGCTGCTGAGAAAATATGGACTGAGTAAAGCTCTTCTTCATGGATAGAGAAATTGACTCTCCTCACCAAAAGATTTCTTGCTTAATAAGAAGGAAGTAACATTTCCCCAGATTGGACAGCTCTCCGACATGCTGGAAACCCTAGAATGAGAGCCAAGAGACTCCAGCTCCAAGCTGTCCCTACTTGGTTATGTGACTATGCAGGGGCACTGCATTAGTGGGCTTTGATTTCCTCTGTGGAACCAAAGGATCATGAGCATATCCACCAGATCCTTCCAAAGTCTATCTTGTGATATTATGTGGTCAATTTATAAGCAGCAAAGCGTGTGTTTTCATCAAAGCATAAAATGAAATAAAATTAAAATAATCTAAACCTAATTTACAAAGATTAGAAAACACAAAGTTATACAGCATGACACTTGAATTTGGGGCATAAATAAATATCACTGTAGGAGACTACTTAAGAATGCCAAAGTTGTTTCTTTTCTAAAAAAGATTTATTTATCTATTTATTTACTTGATCCAGGGTCTCACTCCACAGTTCTGACTCATTCTGATTGACCTTTCTTAGTCTCCCCAGGGCTTGGATTACAGGTGTGTTCCACTGTGCCTGGTTTCAGGGGCAGGCAGGGTGGGGGGCCGGTATGGGCATGTGGTACTGGGATCAAATCTGGATCCTCGCGCTTGCCAGACAGGCACTTACAGCTGAGCCATCTCCCTAGCTCCCAACCCAAAGTTGTTTATTTGAACACAAATCCTTAAGAAAATTTATCTAAATTAAAGACAGGAAATACAATTTGGAATTATCAGTAATGAGAAACTAAATATACCCAAATCCTACCAACATTTAAAAGAATAGCAAAAAATATTTTGCGATTTTCTTATTTTGAAAGTTTCACACATCACCTTGTGTTTATAAATACTAGCTTTTAAAATCCAACAGCTGGAAAAATGGACAAATACCTTAAAAATTAATTTACTAAAGTGGAAAGAAATCTGGGTAATATTATATTTGTTACAGAAACTAATATCAAAACATTTTTAAACAAGCCTAAGTTCCATCTCAGACGGCTTAACTAGTGAAATCGACTAGTAAACTTTAAAGGATGAAGTTGAAAACAACTTTCACAAACTCTTTCAGAACAGAGGAGAGAACGAACATGTCCTAACTCATTTTAGCACATTTTTCGCTGTTGTAGGAAAATAACAGCCTGAGTAACTGGTAAACAGTAGAAGTTTCTCTGGCTCTTCATACTGGAGTCGCAGGCGAGGAGCTTGGTGCTGCAGCGGAACCCAGGACGTATGAGAATGAGTAAGAGAAACAGAAGAGGGAGCCTGCTTCCTGCATAGCTCCTTGCTCCCCAGATAGTAGCATGCACCCACACATAATCTATCTTTTAAAAGTCATACCTCTTAATCTCTTCAAAGTGGCAATTAAATTCCAATGCCCTTTGGAGAGAACATTGAAGTCATGGAAGTGGTGAAGGCATAAGGTAGTTGGCAACACATCTAATAAGAGTTGAAACTCCAAAATACCATGGGAAAAGCTAGAAAAGAAAATGTTGAGATCGACCATGCAGCATAATGTTTGTCATCACCAGTCTGTAGCAAGCAGTAACAATTTTTCGGCAGTGTAGATTTCACGTAAATAAACTAACTGCAGCTACAAAAAAATGAAAGGAACAAAATTATTAGTGGGAGCCACAGCTAACTGCTTAGTTTTAATAAGGGAAGTATTTTATCATTGTACTACCTTACAAACTAATTACAGGAGAAAGTGTAATTTTTATAATGGAAAAAATATAATGAACTGCTCTTGAGCCAGATGTTCCAAGTTAACATCTTGTGTTCCAGGATAAATCGAGATTATGCTCTTGATGTGATGTGCTGAGATGGTACAACACTTCTGCTGTGCCATTCCTGCTCAGGGGCATGGCCTGAATCTTATCACGAGAATTCCTCAGAAATCCAAGTTCAAGGACTTTTTATAGGAATGGACTTGTCTTCATAAAATGTGTTGAGGACTAGAAAAGAAAAAAAAAATCTGAAAGTTGTCTTTGCAGATTAAGAACAAAAAGTCATGACATCTAAACGCAATGTATGATCCTAGGTTACATCCTAAACTGGGGAGAAATTAAGATAATCCAGGATATTTAATTATGGGCCAGAGATCAGATGATATGTTGTCAAATTTCCTTTTAAATTTTAATTTCAGCTACAAAAAATATATCTGCTTATAGGAAACAAATATGCTGTTGATAAAAGCAGTGTCTCTAATTTATGTTCAGATTTTTCTGAAAAAATACACATAAGTGTGCACAGAACAAGTGAGAAAGTAGAACTAAAATTTGGAGGAAGAGGATGAGGGATAGGAAGACTTGGGCAGGGGAGGATTATACAAACGATGTGTGTGATCAAATGAAACATACATCATGCTATGCTGTGTGTATTGTAGGCATGTGTGAGAATGTCCCCAAATTTTTGTAGAATCACTATGATCCAATAAAAAACAGTAGATGGGAGATAATTTTGACTATTTTTGCAGTTTTTCTATAGATTTAAAATTATTTCAAAATTGAAATTTACAAAAATAATATTGGCTCAGTTCTTTAAATGGCTGCTTCAACAAAGCATTCAGGTTCAGGTTGTTGTGGTTTGATCCCCACAACTCAAGCCAGCCAAACCTGCCCTGAAGGCATTTGG
>NDGM011076699.1:0-10848 GCA_002564305.1 Octomys mimax
ATCCAGTGCTGCTGGAGGACAACGCAGGGGATGGATCCAGCGCTGGTGGAGGATAACGCAAGGGATGGATCCAGTGCTGCTGGAGGACAATGCAGGGGATGAATCCAGCACTGGTGGAGGATAACGCAAGGGATGGATCCAGTGCTGCTGGAGGACAATGCAGGGGGCAGATCCAGTGCTGCTGGAGGACAACTCAGGGGATGGATCCAGCGCTGGTGGAGGACAATGCAAGGGATGGATCCAGTGCTGCTGGAGGATAACACAGGGGGCGGATCCAGTGCTGCTGGAGGACAATGCAGGGGACAGATCCAGTGCTGCTGGAGGACAATGCAGGGGACAGATCTAGGACTGCTGGTGGACAACGCAGTGGACGGATCTAGTGCTGCTGGAGGATAATGCAGGGAACGGGTCTAGTGATGCTGGTCAACAATGCAGGGGATGAACTGGCATGGCCAGTGAGGGCGCTGAGGGTGAGAAGCCGGCCTACAGTGGGCTGCCTGCTCCCCATTGTGCTGCGCCCACGACATGCATGGACTCAGTCTGTTTGAAAGCCCTGTGAAGTACTGTGCACGGGGGAAGAAACTTACTTTATGTCTAGTGAATCTTTCAGGTGTTTGTAATTATCTGCCACCGGCACAGGCCGTCCATAAGAAAAGGAGGGACAATTTCCCACAGACTATTCTTGTGATTATTTCTCTTGAAACAATCAAAGAACAAGGTCAGCCAGTGGTAGACAGTGTATTTGGACTTAAATATGAAGTAAAGTGTAGGTAATATTAGCTAGTTGGGCCTAAAAAGGCTGACTTGACATCGTTTGTCAAGTGTAGCCTCGCTAGATGACATTAGGAAGGCGAGCTAGAAATGGTCCGTCTTCTGCTCTAGTCTTCATCTCCTCACGGCTTTTAGGAGGAAGCATGCGCAGGGTACATAGCTGCTGGGCTCAGGAACTTTGGAGGAATAGCCTTAGAAAGCAGCTCACCTCGCTCCCGCTGCTGGGACAGACATAGCCCTGTCACAGTGCCTCTCCTAGACCAGAAGGCGACGTCCTTACCGTGGAAGCAGCCGGAGTCTGAATCACAGACTCAGCACACAGTCTGACCAAGAAGGCGCTGTGAAAGCAAGAGGGGAATGCAGGGGCGGCTTGGTTTTCTTCCTTGCTTGCAGCGCTTACCAGGCTTCCCACCTCCTCTGTAGTGGCAGGTGCGGGCATGCCTCAGATTGGACCCCACTGGATGGTGGACCATCTGGACAAGGTAGCATAGGGACTTCTAGATGTCCTCATGGTCGTGAAAAGACGCCGACAGTGAGTTCCTCGGCACGCCCTGTCCCTCTTCCCACCACATCACCAAGAGCCTCCCGCAGCCTCTCCTCTGCATCCGAGCGACGGGAACAAGTGCTTGAAAGAAGGAACACAATCAGCCTCCGGCTAGCTTGCAGATACTGCTGTGAAAATCTGTGCAGTTGCTCCTTTTGCTTCATATTTCATGACATTCTGCCAGCACACATAAAATGGGTGCCTCAGAAGCTCCAGAGGGCGTGGCATGAGGGATGCGTGCAGGAAGAGGAAGTGAGAAGCAGTAATTTGACTTGACAGGAATCATTGAAACCACATCTCAGCAGGCTTCGTTGCAGGTCACTTCTAATGTCGCCATGCCTTGCTCTTACATGTGAGGCAGCAAAAGCAGGAGAATCACAAGACGTGGCCAAGGAGGACCGCTCAAAGCTCCCCTTGTCTGCGCCTCAGGAACTGCGAACATTCCTAATTCATAACTGACAACATTATAGCGCTTCTGTTGCTCCCATGCCAATGTGTACCTGCTTTTTGGGTTTTCACTGCGTTTCCATAAAATGGGTGTATCTTTAAGGACTTCCTGAAGTTGCCGAAGTAATTTGTAGAAGCTACTTTGAAGTCCCCAGAGATTCTTACAGTACAGCTATAGTAGGCTTTTTCCATGGTTTATTTTACTAGTGGAGATGTATCGCTGTATAAATATTGGCTCTAGCTTAGTACTTGGAGATGGGACAGTTCCTTGCATGCTATTTTAGTGATAGACTGCTGTGGTTTAACTCCATGGCGAGTGCAGGCAATGGCACGAGCGACTGTGGGGCTGGAACCATCCTGTGGGCATCTGCACCTCCCTGTGGATGTCGGTGCTGGTGCTGGACAACAGCCGACTCCCTTCCCCGAGAAAAACCTAGATGCTAGCGGTGTCCATACATTTTCTAATCTCTTTTGGTTTTCTCTACTTTTCTGGTGTAAAGTATGTGCGACTAGTACTATTTGCATTCCTCAAGAACTCACTACTGGTGGTGTTGACGTGACGTGTGTCTTTGGACACGTTCTCTTCACCTGCAGGATGCCTGCGCTCTGCTGCATGACCCCGTCACTCTGCCTGGACTTAAAGTGGCGAACGGCAGGCGGGGGAACACTGCGTGCGCTCTGGCCCTGGACTGCGTCATTAGGCCTTCCTGGTGATGAATTTTCCCCCTGCTTTGTTTTCCTACAGTTGTTGAGCTGCTGTGCATGCCTAAGACCTTGAAGAAATGGTGTTTTACTCTGAAAAACGTGGCACAAAGTGCATCTCTGCTTTTGTGGCCGTCGTCGGCTTCCTGAGCACCAGACAGCACTTATTACTTAACTAGTGATGGGGAGAAATGTGCTTTGGCGACATCTGGCCACAAACCAAAGGCCGTTACACCTGCAGCTTGAGATGGAAGGACTGGAAGAGGAACTATTGACTTGCAATCTCACTGGCTAGTGAGTCACGTATGTGTATGTCTGTGTGCATATGTGGATCCACAGCACATATGTGCATGCATCTTTATTTATACACTTCAAGAAGCAACTTTTCTTTCTTAAAAATAGGAAAAAGACTTTTGAAAAATGACTATTTTTACATATATAAGAAGATTAGATTTTTGCAATGATGAGAGTGAAAGAAAAAGAGGGAATAGCTTGAGACATTTTGTGAGAAAGGAAGGGAAAAAGACACTGGCAGAGCAATTACACTGTTAGAAGATTTGGTGAAATTGCACGTGACTGATGAATATTCTAGGGGGCCAGAGTGGACGGCAGTGCACTCCAGCGATGCTTCACATGTGGTATTGTGTCACTCACTAAGGGAGAACTTTATGTGAAAGTTTCATTTTCTTGCCTAAGTAATTGAAGAAGCTCGTCACTATTTACCAGCCTCCGGACAACTGCGCTAGCCCTGAGCATCCTTGGGGTTATTGTACAGCTCCTATGAAGGGCACGTGCCGAAGGCCATGCGCTTTGCTGTCCTCAGACATGTGCTGCTCCAGTCGTGGCCTGGCCTGCAGAGGGGCTCTCAGGCTCGGCTGCCTTGCAGGGCCAGAGCCAGACTGGATGGTTCAGAATTTCTCCAGTTGCTGTGGAGACCTAAAGGGCGGCTGGCGGTTGTCGGCTTTGGCTGGGGACTTGTTCCCTTTCAGTTTCTTCAAATGAACGATAAAGAGATCAGACGAGTGTCTTCTCGATTCCTTTAATGGCCATATGCAAAGTCAAGCTTACTGCTTCTCCTCGTTGAAGTATCTATTCCAAAATCACCTGACCTAGAGTAGATGATTTACTCTGAATCAGACTTTCCTGAGGTCAGCATTATTATTTGTGTGTTAGGACAAGAAATCAAGAGCCACTGAGGTTAGGGTTGCAATACTGGGCTGCGTTTAAGCATTATTTATTTATTTAATATTTGAAAGATGACCATTCTAGAACATTCCTCGCCACAGCCAACAGTTGATGGATCCCATATGTCCCTTAAAATCCCTGAATGCTCTAAATATCCACATATGTTTATAGGCAACTTGTACAGCAGGAGCAACACTGTAGTCAGGGGCAATTTTTTTCAAAGCTGAAATTCTTAATAAATTTCTGAACAAAGAAGGATAATTTAGATTTACCATATAGTTGGAACTTGAAATTTTCAGGATTTTTAAACTTTGCCCAAGTTGCTTCATGGGCAGGCTTTTCACCTGTGGCTGTCTGAGCTGGAAAAGGCCCTGGCGGAGCTTTGCTGCTCTTCCTTGTGTGGGACTCTAGCTTAAAGGTCAGAAAAGTAAGATTCTGTAGCTCTGACTCACTAAACACTGGAGAATGCCACCTTCTTCCTTCCCTATCAGCCCTGAGAAAAGGTAAATGTCCCCAAGTAACCCACCACGTGAGGCAGAAGTGATCCACCACGTGTACGCGGGCTTTGCGACTCACCTTCCGAGCACGTGACACAGCAGTTAGAAGTCCAGTTGTGCTGTCACTTATTGGTTTAGTCCGGGGCAATCTTCTCTGAAGCTCTGTGTACTTCTAGTAGTGCCTCGTGGAGACTGACCGCTCGGAGGTAAGAGGTGAAAGGATGGAGGACGTCCTGCTGCTCCCACCCCACTGCCTTCCAGACTGGAAGCGCGCTCACAAACGATGCTCTACAGAGAAAAGGTCCGTGTTTTGAGATTGCCCTGCGACCCTTCAGAAGTGCGTCTCCTGGGTCTCTTGTTGACTGAATGCCGGCCCACGGCTGAGCTAAAAGGAGGCTGTTCTCCGTGATCTCTTTTTCTTTAAAACACAACGCAAGGCGGGAGGATGCCAGGTGTTTCCCTTCACTTAGATGTTAATTCCCGCTTTCTTGTTGTCTTAAATATCGGTCCTCAAACAGGCCTAATTTAAGTTAAAATTCTGAAACCTGAATGAGCTTGGCGTCCTTACCACCCCTTTTCATCTCTACACACCATTTGCTTTGTAAAGACTATATTTTTAAAATTTTAAGGTATTTAGTTCACTTCGTTCAGTCTCAAATTTTTGCATATTTCTGAATTAGGACACTTCAAGAAACATCCCCTTACGGTGTGCACAGCCTCGCGCTTCAGCCTTTCTTTGAGATACCGCCGATGTGGAGTGAGGAACAGCACTGGTGACTTTGCCAGCTTACAGGAGAAAGTTGCCCTCGACCAGTAGGAGCAGGCTGCGCTCCGCAGACAGGATGTACCTAGTAGAGGTGGGTCCGAGGCGCCTGCATTTCAAGGTGTGCATTAAATGTTTAAAGTGTGGGGTAAGTGCTTATATATGGGAAAGTTCTCTACCTGGAAAATGCTGAAATAAACGTTTTCTGCTCCAACATCATAGCTCTTCATGCCAATAGCATGTAATGTCCACAGGTGGAAAATTGCCAATTCTCTTTTCACAATCTAATATCTCTTGAAAATGGTTTTTGGTTTGAGAAAAAGTATTTTCCTAAAGTAAAAATAATACTTTACAGTTGACTGAAACAGTTTAAACAGTTTGTTTTAATTTAGGTCAGTGATTAGTAAAGAGATCTTGTTAGAGTGAATTAACAGGGCTGGAGACACGGCTCAGTAACGCAGTGCCTGCCTGGCAAGCACAAGGTCCTGAGTGTGATCCTGCTACAAGAAAAAGTGATACCTTGGTTACTATTGAGAAATATATAAAATTGGTGTAAGATGAAAATAAGAAATCAAAACTCCAATGATTTATTTAGACAGTAGAAGGGCGGTGCCCTGTGCTAAATCCCAAATATCTCCAAGTTTCTTTTATCGCATAGGTTTCTACAAAAGTACCACATAAATGAACCGAAGCTCTGCGAGGCTTATAGACCCATTCATAGGCACAAACGGCAAAGCTGTGGCTTTCTCAGTGGCAATAGTGGTGCTGTGCTGAGGGGACAAGAGAGCTATTTTGTAATTAAGAAACATTTACTGATTATGGAGTTTTTGAAATGTCAACAAATCCTTCGATTCCCTCTCAAGGGATGGAAAGGCCCTTGAGTGGGGGTGGCAGTTCGTGGTGCTTCTACACAGGACAATACAGCAGAAGCTGTGAAGTTTAGAGATTGATATGCAGAAAAAAAAAAACGAGGTGGAAGTTAGCGACATGCAGGGAGAAAGTGCGGGCCATTCCACTTGCTGGTCCTCTTTCCCGGAGCTCCCTGGAGAGCCATGCTGTGGTCACCTGCAGGAGCTCTGGGGAAGCACCGCTGCACTAGTGGTTGGGGTGCAGTCCCGGATTGGGGTGAGGTCCTGTTTGGGGTTCACCGAGGCTCCTCATGTGAAGCCCCAGCAAGGCACAGATACCAACATCATGAGGAACTCTGAGCACACTAGAATGGGCCTTTCCTAAATTCTTGATCCATGGACCCTGAGCAGGGAGACATGCTCATTGATTTAAGTTACCATTGTTTTCTACACCATGTGGGATAAACATATGAGGCCATTCCTTTCATACTTATTTTTATTTAGAGCATTTTTCATTCCTACATATTGCCAATTCCAAGAATTCAGCAGCTGCTTAATTTGCCACCAAGATATCTGGGGAGGTAAGCTACAATTAACTTAATGGCTCTTGCAGATTTTCTAAGTTGTATAGAATTTACTCCTTACAGTTTTGTTCAGAAGCTTCTTTCTGTGGTTGGCTTAGAGACATAATAGCTCTGATGGCTGTGATGACTGCTTTGTTGTTCTCTTGCCCTAGTGAGAGCGGATGAGAGGCCAGGGATGAAGTGGGCGGACGCTAGACAAGAGCACCGCCCCTCACGCTACTGGGCTCAGGCTCTGCTCTGACCACTGGGCACCGGTGTGAACTTGAGAATGACATTGTCACCTCTATGCCACAGTCTGTTTTATGAAACAAGGGTAACAACAGTGTATTCTTCATGTAGATTTATAAATGCTTCATCCTGTTGGTTTAATGTTTCAAAATAAATCTGAAGAAGAAAATTATAGGCTTCATCTTACTATATGCAGGAAAGCATTTGATAAATGCCGTATCAATTAACAATTGAGAGAAAGAAGCTAGAACTGATAAATTAGAAAGAGAACACAGGTACCATCTCTAGTTTGAATAAAAATATTGAAAAACATGTCAAAATCTCTTATATTTAATTTCAAAATGTTGAAAAGGTTTCTACTTGGTTGTGTAAACATTTAAAAAAATTAAGTTCATTTTCCTACTTAGTCTTAATGGCTCATAGACATACAAGTGATTTTTCTATTCATTGCTTAGAAAAAGAAACCTCTGCAATGGATTTGCCATGTGTGCCAGCTTATCTGTACTGCATTATTTGCTGACCTGGGTGACACTGTGTTTAGGCAGAAAGAAAAAGAGGCGGTGGAGCCCACGGCGCCCACTAAATTCTTGCTTTGAAATAGAATACATTTCTTCTGCTCATATTTTATTGAACAAAGCAAATAACCAGGATAAGGACATACAATTACAGTAAGGAGAGACAGAATATTTGGAATAATTATACAACTCCCTGCATAGGATTTTCATCTTGCGACTCTTATAAACAAGGTGGACAATCTTAACTAAAATTGAATCACTTCATTTTAAATTTACACTGAAGATGAGAACTTGTAAGTGAACATAATGATTTTTATGCGATTCTATTTGATCTTTTTCTTGACATTACCATGCAGACTTACTTATTAAAGAGAGACTTTTTCTTTGACACTTTAGGCCTTTGTACTCAAGTTATTCTGAATATAGAAAAAATGTGTCTTTCTGAAAAATAGATAATAATTTGAAATAGTTGAATAATCATTTAAACATCTCATGGAAAGTTTTATGTCTATTATCACACTGAAGAAGTTGGGAATGTGTACTTGCTTTTTACTCAGCTGTTTTCCCTGGTAACTGGAAAGAATGAACGGCAGAGCAGTCAGTCTTGTATTTATTTTCCCCTCCTGTGCATCTAACATAATACCTAACACATAGATGGACTCAATATTGAACAACGTAATATTTAATTCCTAATTTAATGCCATGTTGCTAACAAGTTCTTGCAACAAAGAACTGCAGGCCTTCTGGTCCCAGAAGCCCTGTCCGCGTCCCACATGCTGCCGTCTTATGGCACCTGCCGTGTAAGGCGCAGAAACTAGGAAACTTGGGAAAATGTTGTGAATATCTGTGTGCTTTCTCTGAAATTGATCCATGTTTTCACTTTGAATGTGCTGGCAGATAAGCAGAGGCCATTACGAGGGTGGGTGGCGGGGAGGCACCGGCTGAAGTGTCTCTGCCCTGCCCTGTGGTGCCATCAGTGTGTCCACCTGTTCCAGACTGATGGGCACATTTTTCACAATTAACAAATTTAAACCATTTAAGTGAAGAACGTACATTTAGAAAGATGTGAGAAGGGCTGTTGAGGCTAAGAAAACCTGAGGCCTCCGGGAAACTGAGAGCTAGCCCTTCCCTATTGTCAGAAGAGTGAGCTAAGCTGGCAGGATAGCCACCAAGGAAGACAGACCCCAGGTGTTCTGAAGGGTAGGTGTGGCTTGGGCAGCTGTGTTGGCCCAGGGCTCTGAAGGGTCAGCTTTACTATCCCGAATAAACGGATATCAGAATTAAAATGATGTGCCCAAGTTGCGCTCATGTCCAACTTTCTTTTTTAAAATTAATTTTAGTGAGAAAGAAATAGCAATGAGACAGTTTCAAAACAGGTTAGTAGGATAGTTAAAATAATTAACACATTGCATATTGTTATCTTCATAGTGGTTATTCATAGTAAAAGATGCAGACATGGTGTCTTGTCTAAACACTATTAGTACAAATCTTTCTTCCCATTTAACTAAGAGAAAGTATCTGTATATCTATCCTATTTTGTATATACAGATATATAATATATATATATATATATATATATATATATATATATATTCTTCATTAAAAAATGGTCCTTCGTTTATGCCCCCTCTTTTACTTAGTTTCATTAGAGATGGGTATTCCATTACCATTCAACTCTCGAAAGAGCACTACACCTTCTTTGTCAGTAATGCATTAATAAGGTACTGTGTATTTCAAAATTGCTGAGGGAATAGATTTTTAATGTTTTTCAAAAATTTCTGAATGAGAGAATACATATATTGATGAGTTTAATCTTCCTACAATTTATTTATTTATATATTTATTTATTTATTTGCATTTTAGGGAAGGGTCTACAGGGTGTCCAGAGTCTCACTACTAGGTCAGACTCATAGTGATACACCTGTTTACAGCCTCCCAAAAGCTGGGGTTACATGCACACACAACCACACCCAGTCTCATTTATTTATATTTTTAAAGTGAAGATAAAATTACAATAAAATAAAAGCATTAGAAATGATATAGAATTTCACTGAAAAAATAATAATACAAATTTGGCAATGCTTGTTGTATTGTATAGTATTGACTTCAGATTAGTTGTTTGGATTACCAGATGTGTGTATGAAAAATTGAAAAACATGAATAAGAAATTAAAAGGAAGAACAGACAAAATAAGCATTCACAGCTCCTTCCCACGGATCACCAGAAGTCAGCAGTACAACTTTCCGAGCCATTGCTGTCTCACTTCCTCCACTTCTTGTCTTTCTCCTCATCTCAGTATTTCCTTCCCTTTGAACAGACTCTTCTCCTTTTCACAGTATCTACTGTACCTTTAAGATTTCATTTATTCTTTCAGGTTTTAGTACTACTAAGACAACATGATACTTGCACATGGGGTCTGAGTCATTTCACCTAAGAGTATGGGCTGTAGTTCTATTGATTAACCAATAAAAGCCTCAAATCGATCCTTTTTTATAGCCTAGCAATTATGCAGTGTGTAAAATTACCACATCTTCTTCATCTATTCTTCAGTTGATGGACATTTGGCTTGAATCCAAGATTTAGCTATGAATAATTGTGCTGCGATAGACACGGGTGCACACATAGTGCTGTGGTTTGGTTTTTTTCAGTTAATTTGGAAAACTATCTAGGAGAGGAATAGCTGTGTTGAATGTGCCTTCCAATCTTAAGCTTCGTGAGGAATCTCTGCACTGATTTGCACAGTGGTTGCACCAGTCTACACTCCTGCCAATAGAGGAGCAGGGTTCTTTTTTTCCTACAGCCTCTCCAGCATTTGTTATTGGGTGACTTCTTAATGATAGCCATTCTTTCTGGAGTGAGATGGAATTTCAGCGCTGGTTTAACTTGCATTTCTCAAATGACCAAAGATGTTGAAAAGTGTTTCATATGTTTATTTTCATTTTTTGTTTCTTTATTTGTGAAGTGTATATTCATCTCAGATGCCCATTTTTATATTGTGTCTTTGCATTTGAATGGACTGATTTTTTTTCTTTATATGGTCAAGATAGAAGTCATTTGCCTGAAGGAGAGTTGGTCATAATTTTTTCCCAATGGTCCAGTTTTCTTTTTACTCTGTTGGTGATTCTTTTGATATGCAGAAACTTTTCAAAGAGATGAAAACCCAGTTATTGATATGTTAAAGTATTTCCTGTGCAGTTTAGTTCTTGTTCATGTACTCTCTACCTACTCTTATGTACTTAAGATGTCTACCCAGTCTTTCCTCCAGAAGATTTAATGTTTAGGTTTGAATATTTAAATCTTTGCCTATAGCTTAGTGCATCGTGATAGGCCTGGGTCTAATTTTAACCTTCAGCAAGTAGAAAACTAGTTTTCTCAGCATTAGTTATTAAAGAGGCTCTTTCTTTCAATGAACATGTTTGGCTCCTTTGTCAAAGAAAAGGTGGCTGACTGTTTGTAGCTGTGTCTACATCCTTTAATTTATTCCACTGATCCTTAGGTTTGATTCTGTCAGTACCATGTTAATTTTATCATAGTAGTTTTGTAGTGTAATTTTAAGTCAGGGATTGTAATGCCTATCAGCTTTCCTTTGCTGCCAAAGATTGCTTTTGATATTTTAAGTCTCTTGTGGCTCCAAATGAATTTTAGGAATTTTGTCTCTAAATATGTGGTGAACACTAATAACAGTTTAATCAAGATTGCACTGAATCTGTATAACAATTTTGGGAGTATGGCCATTTTCACAATGTTGGTTCTTCTTATCCAGG
>NDGM011076710.1:0-17538 GCA_002564305.1 Octomys mimax
TTCTTCCTCTTCTTCTTCCTCTTCTTCTTCTTCTTCTTTCTCTTCCTAGGAATCAAACTAAAGACCTTGCATTTTCCTGGCAGGAGCTATGCCCCTGAGCAGTATGCCCAGTGCAGATGCCCCAATTACTTTTTTTTTTGAGACAGAGTCTTCTGTGCAGTTCAGGCTGGCCTAGACTCACTCTGTAGCCCCAGCTGGCCTTGAACTCACAGTGAGTCTCCTGCCTCAGGCTCTTGAGTGCTGGGGGGACAGGCGTGCCCCACAACACCTGGCCTGTTTTCTGTCTTTCCCTCTCTTTCTTTTTTCTCTCCCTTGCCTTTCCCCTGTCTTTTTTCTTTCCCTCTTTCCTCTCTCTTCTTCCTCCTCCCTTTTTCCTCTCTCCCTCTCTCCTTTCTCTCTGTCTTCCCTTTTATATGACATACTCACTAATGAGAAATTACAACTTTTTAGTATTACAGAAGAATATAGTGGTCTGGGAAGGAGAGAGGATTCCCAAACCCACTACTTTTGCCTGACTAGTGTTCCTGTTGCAGGCAGCCAAATTAGATAAACATATTATAGGCAGTCAGACAGGACCAGGCCCTCAAAGGAAATAACAGAAGACAAGATACCTTACAGCTGTGGGAGGGAAGGATGCTCCTGCTGTGAGCCAGACCTAAATACCACAGATCAAACAAATGCTGACCTCCCTAAAGATTAGCACCGAGGATTGATCTTCACCCTGATGGAGCCAGGAAGACTCATTATCTGATGGCCACCAGATAAAGTCCTGATCTACATTCATGCCCCCTTGCTATATGACTCCCTTCTCCATTTGGTCCTGGGCTTAATTAATTTTACCTGAGCAGTGGTGCTTGTAATCCCGTTGGTTGACCATGGTTTGGTCCCACCCCGCATCCACCTAAGGGAGGACCCATTTTCTCCAACACCTGAAATAGAGGAATTAAGAGAAGAAGGTGGACTTTCTGTGTTTCAGAAAACATTGCTGAAATATGCAATGTATTAATTATTGAAACTGTCCTACTCAGTTTTGAAACTGTCTCATTGCTATTTGTTTCTCAATGAAATGATTAAAAAATAATAATATAAACTAAAAAAATTGGTGAACTATCAGAGTAATTGGGTAACACTAATAGAGTCTCATGGCAATCTCTGCTCTTCTGTGTGGATGGGTAATGGGCCCAGAATCTTATAAAACATATTCCCCAGATATGCCTCCCAGTAGGAGCTTAATGCAGTTGAGTTGGTTTCCAGAGCTGCTCAGTAGGTGGCACGGGCTGCGCAGCTGCAGGGCCCACTGCCATCCTGGGGGAATGCAGCCTGCTCTGAAAAGGGAGGAAAGAGCCACAGACCCCAGTGGCACTCTTTGCTCGCAGGTTCCTCCTCCCATTCTTAATAGGTTGTTAACATCAGTAGAGGTCATCAGTCACATATAGCCTGTGGCAGTTAGATCTTAAAAAGACAGGACTTTTGCTAGATTTGGTCTTGGTACTGTCTCCCCACACCCTACCCCAGAGCGGCTTGTTCTGTAGCTACTTGTGGAGATGTAATGACTCAGACCAGCGGGAGGCAAATAGAGAAAATACACACAGGTGATTGTCAACTCAGCAACAAAATAGGAGTTGGTCCTGGGCCTTTTGAGATGTGTACTGTGAGCGTGCTGATTTGATTTTGTGTGTGTGGTTTATTTATTTATTTATTTGGTATTTTTTAGGGAAGGGTCTATAGGGTGTTCAGGGTTTCACTACTAGATCAGCCTCATAGTGATCCACCCCTTTACAGGCTCCCAAGAGATAGGATTACAGGCCACACCCAGATCCACTGAGTTACTTGGCCAGGCATGCTGATTTAAATAAGCAAGATAGGCAATAACAGCAGTAGGAAGCACTCCCCAGCAGGGCCCCTCACGCATTCATGGACAGGGAGGGGGATGAATCCCCATGCTGGACTCCAGGCGGAGCCATAGCCACGTGGTCCCACGAGCCTCTCCTCCAAGGGAGAAGCACCCAGGTTAGATGCCGCCCTTATGCTGTGAGCTGCTATGCTGGTCAGAGCAGGGCAGACACTGTGTGGGGAAAGTGCCAGGGAGGGCGAGAACACTGGCCTGAAATCAGGCATGGTCGCGCATTTCCCATAGTGTCACTGTGGCTCACTACCGAAAGCCAAACAAGTGAGTTGTACCAGAGCTGCAGTCTCTGACCTCCACCTCCATCCCGGAATCCTCTGTTCCCTGTGGGTTTGGTTGCCTCTAGTCAGACACAGCTGCTGGCTGCTCTATGATGAGAAACAGCAGAGAAGAACATGTACTGCACCCAGAGAACTATTATGGAAAGGCAGATTGTGAAAAACTTATGAATTTTATAGAATACCGACTGTATGTTAAAGTAATATTGTGGATTCAGATGTTACACAAAGATTATTATTAAAATTAAGTTTGCCTTTTTCATGTAGCTTCTGGAAAATTTTAATTTATAGATTTTATTCAAATTATTTTTGTTGGATAGTGTTCATCTGTATGATTTTATAAAACCCTAATTATTGTATTTCTAACTCATTTAGCTGGTCTATAAATTAACATGTATTTATATCTTTGTGTCAAAATTAGTTTACATATAAAAGGATATGCCAGGCAACAACGTAGTCTACTTTATAAGTGAACTGAAGGGCCGGCCAGGGAGCTCAGCGGACTAAAGCACCTGCTACCACAGAGTGCAGTGGCTAGGATTCGATCCCCAGCTTGCTGTGCTCCCTGGCATGCCGTGCTTTTGGGCATACCATGCTGGCCCCACCCCCAGGACATGTTGAGACTGCGATTGAGACTGGACAAGGTGGCATGCGCCTGTAATCCTAGTGCTTGGGAGGCTGAAAACAGGAGAATCACTACGAGTCTGATCTATGCAGTGAGACCATGTACACCCTGTAGACTCTGTCCTAAAGTCATTTAAAAAAAAAAAAAAAAAAAGTAACTGAGCCCAGCCTAGTGGCGTGCACCTGTAACCCCAGGCATAAAGACTGCAAGTTTGAGCCCAGCCCATGGAATTTAGTGACTTAGTGAGATCTTGCTTCAAGATTTTTTTAGAAGGGGCTAGGAATGTAACACAATGTGAAAGTTCTGAGTTCAATTTCCAAGCTCCTTCCCCCCACAAAAAAAAAGTTAAATAAGGAAAAATAAGATGAATAGGTGTCTATCAAAGAAAATCAAGAGTATGATGTCAAAATGGTTAAGAACCTGATTTCAAACGTCTGTTCTGCCGCTTCCCCGGGGCAAGAGATTTAACCACTCTGCCTCAGTTTCTTCCTGTGATATGGAGACGTATGCACGTGCATGCCTCATGATTCACGTTGTTGAGAAGACTGAAGAAGGTACATTTTTAAAGTGCATTTTAAATCCTTGATTAATCTATAAATGGCTGTCCTTACTGTCCACATTCAAAGCACATTTTCTTGGAGGGATGAAGTCGGCTCCACCCACACTCAGCCGGCCGTCCTGTGCGCCTGAGAATGCCAGCTGTGGTAGCCTGCAGGGACGGGCTCGCTGGATTGCCCTTCCAGTGCTCCCTCACTAGTGGTGCTTCTTTCCAAGGCTTTAGAGAAATCACAGCAGAACAGTGACAGGTACCCATACACTGTGGGTCCTGTTGCTGTGTCAGGGGAGGGCCTGCCTGCTTGGTAGTCATTTGGGCTGAGTGGATTGGGCCTGAGATGCCACCTCTGCCCTGCCTGCCGCCACCCGTGAAGGCACTCGCTTCCGTGCAAACCTATGAATAATCTCAGCTCTGCCCTAGTTGGTTGGACTTACTCCTCAGAACACTCCTGGTTTTTGTTTTGTTTTGTTGTTTGTTTTTTATGTATTTAGTACAGGGTCTACAGGTTCTACACAGATGGTGCACCACCAGGCCCAGGCTCAGTCACCGGCTCAGTGTGTCCTGGGGGCAAGGGCGGCATGGCAGGCCGTGATTGAACCCCGGCCTGTGCGCTCTGCCTAAGCAGGTGCTTTAGTCTGCTGAGTTATCTAGAATGCTCCTGTTTTAACTGCACTTAGCAGCTTGTTCAGTTTTCATTTTAAGGACTTAAGGTTTCTGAAATCTGAATGGCTTACATTCCTAACCAGCTAACATTTTGCCATGCTTAAACTGTAAAATATCATATGTTAAAATTATAATTGTGATTTTCAGTATACCCTGTTGCTCTTATCAATGTGATTAACTTATTCTATACATTCAAAACACAAATTAGGCATAGTGGTACACACCTGTAATTTGAGCACTCTGAGGGGCTGAGTCAGAGTGACAGTAGTGATACTCTGTCTCAAAATTTTAAAAAATTTGAAAAGGGGAACTGGGGAGATAGCGCAGCAGTCTAAGCACCTGCCTGGCAAGCACAAGGACCTGGGTTCGCCTCAGTACCACATGTTGTGCTGGCCCTAAAACCAGGGGTGGTGGAGCACGCCTGTAATCTCAATGCTGGGGAGGATGAGACAGGTATATCACTATGAGTCTGAGCTACATAGTGAGACCCTGCATCCAATTAAAAAAAAAAAAATTAAAAAGGCTGGGGAAGTACCTAAGTATGAAGGCCCTGGATTCAATTTGTTGTTGATATTTTAATCTTCAATACAAAATTTGTGATCTGCTCTGAACCTGAGTTAGATGTCATCAAAAGACACTGCAAAAGAAAAAAAAAATGCAAAAAAAAAAATCTAAAATGAGGTTTAGATAGTTTAAAAATTTAAGTTAAAGATGAACTTAAACTCTAAGACAAAGGGTTGGAGATACAGCTTTGTGGTAGACTGTGTAAGTAGCATGCCTGAGGCCCTGGCTTTCATCCCCATGACTGAAAATTAGAAAGTTAAATCTTAAAAAAGAATCATTAGGCAAATTTCTCATGCAGGTTTCTAGTATCACTGCTTTCCTTAATTACCTCAGCAAAATATTTATTAGTCCTCAAGTTAACATTTATATTTGAGAGCATGGATTTTATTTCAGTGATCTCTTTGATATTTCAATTTGAAACCGTCCCAGGGAGGAAAACTCAAGGGAGACTTTTGTCATCTCAAGTGAGTTAAGGCTGAAACACTGTGTAGGAACCATCTCAGATGGGTTAGTAGGTATGGATCTAACCTTAGGCCAGGACTCAGGCCTAGGAGCAGGGGACATGCCTGGGGTCAGTTCCGACCTGCAGGTAGACAGGTTTGTCAGAGCTCCTACCTGGAGTCTCCAGGTGCTTGTCAGATGGTGCTGGCTTTACACCCTCAGTGTTCTTGGTGAATTAAGGACCTTACATAACTGCAACCCCTTTCAGGTAAATCTGTATCTGCAATGCGTTCCCTGGAAAGCAGCTTTCTTCAGTTAGCTTTATCTACAATCTATGACTTCACTGTTCTTTAATATTCCTGCTGAATTGGCAGTTTGTGATTTTTAAGTGAGATTTTGATGACATCTAACACATAGGTTCTCAGCATTTCAAAAACTATTCAGAGTTAAAACATTACCAACAAAAGTGACCATGGAATGTTTAGCCAAGAAATTTAAGTTTGGGATGCTAACTCCAGGATAAATTGATTGGAGATTATGTAAATGAGTTATTTGCTCTGTGATGTTATTCACTATGACCATCTAAATGTCATGCAATGACATCTTTGAATAATGACTGAATTTCAAGCCAGTCTTTGTGTTAGTTCCTAGCAATAAAATAATCAGGAATAAATCCATGACTTGTGGCCCTATTTTTTCCAAAAGTGATAACGAGCCATTAATGCACAGCTTAAAAAAAAAATGTATTACACATAGCTATATTGATGATTTAAAAACTATTTTTCAAATCCTTCAAGAGTTTCTCTTGATCTTTGTTCTAATGGAGAACTAGAAAACATTCTTGAAAATACCCCCAAATTTGGTTGCTCCCGGCTGTAGAGACAGTGGTTGTGCCCTTGAAAGCGGACTTTCCTTGTTTCTGTGGGATTCTTTCTCCACTTGTGCGTTATCTGCATGTGTAACACTTCAGAGGAAGTCAGAGGGCCTCAGCAGAGGACAGGGTTCCCTGGCCCGAAGCCTGACCAAGTGCCAGATGGACGGTCCGTGGGGAGTTGCTAGTTATCAATATTTTCCTGGCAGAGAGAATTTATAGAAGAGTTTAGTTACATGTGGCCTTTGGATTTTTTTTCAAATGTTGGCTAACCAAGGTTTGAACTACCAAAAATTCTTTCAAAATAAGACAACAACATTCTAATTCACTGCCAGTTTTTAAAAGGTGATGGTGACAATTCTAAAGGCATTGCTATGAAGGGAGCTCACTTAGGAGCAGGATAAGCTTGCCACCTCTTAATGATTATGGCTTCTTTGTAAACTTTAAAACACCAGCCATATGTTGAAGGACCGCCATCCATATTGGAATTACAAATGGAAGTATTTCTAAAAATGCCTTGATCATCAAGTCACTTTTTTCCTTAAATAATGCCAAATGAGTGCAGTACTTAAAACATATTTTTAAGCTTCTGTAGTCATAGATGAGTCTGAACATTTTTACTGGAATTTGAGACCTAAGCTAATAGACAAACCTTTGAAGTTAAATTATGACCAAGAGTGAGAACTCCAAAGAGACTGGCCTTCCTGAGGTATGTGGTTGATTACATTTGACTGCATGCAAGGGAGCAGACAGCATGAGAAGCGGCTTCCGAGAAACATTCCCAGGGCCATAAAGCTGGAGTAGTCAGTCTTATCTTCCCCAAGAAGCATATATTTACAGGCCAGAGGATAAGGACCCAAGATTTTCCCGAACTGCAATTTGTGTGCATTAAGAAGATAAGATTCTCCCTTTCTTAGGGGGGCTGGAGGACACCTATCTCCTTTCCTTGTCACCCTCCCAATTTATATTGTAGACTGAAGTTAGGACAACATCTGGTTCATGTGGAGAGAAAAGGCTGGGACATGAGAAACCTTTGTGCAGGTTTTCTGTAAATAATAAAATGTTCTGTGCACCAAAAAAAGGCATCCAGTGATTCTGAGCAGGGTCTTCCCAGCAAGGGCTGAGACATCATGGCCTTACGGAAGAGCCATCTGCCTCTGCTCCCAGGCTTGATTGAGCGTCATTATCAATTTTGTGATAAGTGGATCAAGAATACACTTGGTTTTTAAGACTTTAGGATGAAATTGAAGTGTGTCATATCTCTCTGGTTGAGCTTGCTCTGTTAGCCTGGAACCTGGCCTGATCTCCCACTTTTTTTTTTTTTTTTTTTTAAGAAATATACTATTAAAGTCAGATCATTTGGCATCTCTAATGTGACCAACGATTTTATTCATCCAAGCTGCCAGTCCCAGTAGTTTAGCAAAACTTTGCGGAGTTCTCCATTCTCTTCAGTTCTCTTAAAATTTATCTTAAAAATAAATACTATAATTTGTATTAAAGATAAACCCCTTTGCATTTGTGCCTTGCTTTACAATTTCTACATGGTGCTTTTACATTTGTTGGATTTGGTTCTTGCAGTAATATTTGGAAATCAACTTGAATTTTCAGGAGTTGTTACTTATATCAACTGTTTTGAAATGAGATGTGAGAAAACCAAAATTTACATGTAGGGTAAGAGTTGTCTAGCTATGATATTTAGGCATTTAATTATTATATCAACAGCTGTTAGATAATAGGCATTTCATCAGCTGTCATTTGGATTTGTGGAGCCTGACCTTTTCCAAGATGGACATAAACCACTGATTGTCTGTCGGCTCCTGACAATCATTTCCTGCTGATCAAAAGAGAATGCAGGGAAAGTACATGCATTAATGAAAATATCTGTTTTCATGGTGTGTTGTTCAAAATGCCTTTGAATCCTTTAAAATATGCCAAGCAATAAACATAGATTTACATCCTTTGATAGTTCTCAAAGTACTTTTATGTATCTCATTTAATTCTTAATCACACCTGAAACACATACAAATACCTACCTTTCACAGGTGGGGACTGGGAGAAGAAAAGCCCTGAGGGCACAGAGTAGGAGATGGCGGTGGTCCCTAAACACCAAGTGCATTGTGTGGGCTTCAGGTCTTGTATTCCTCTTGTTTCTTCTGTGAAAAACACCACAGTTATGATGAAAAGCCAAGAAACCACAGGCTCTGCTTAAAGTAGCACAGGCTCTGAAATTCTGAAATTATTTTAAATGCACCATTATGTATGCTGTAGACATTGGGGACCCGGACATTTGGGGACCCAAGTGCAGAGCAAATCAGGGAGGTGCTGTTGGGCACAGAGGTGCAGTGAGGTTGTGGTGCTCAGCTAAGGACAGCCCCGAAAGATCCAGTACACTTACTGCGTGCACTTAATAAAAATTCACCATGGCAATAGCAATTGGAGAATGTTGATTAGTGCCTAAGAATCCATTTAGGTGCAAAAAGATTTAGGTGCTATAAGACTATTAAAATTAGTCTTATAGCTGGGGAGATAGCTGAGTGGCATGAGTGTCTCTCTAACAAGGGCAAGGTCCTAAGTTTGATCCCTGGTTAAAAAAAAAAAAAAAAAAAAAATTAGTCTTATAGCCCAAAGTGCAAGATTGGTACTCTCTCAAGTAGAACAGTTTCTCAAACTGTTCTTTTAGAGTTTGGTTCAGTAGTTCCTTTTATCATTTCTTCTGTCTAATGCCCCTATTCTTTCCATAAAACAGGCTCTTCAGAGGCAGGCTGGAGAACTGGAAGCCCAAGCCGCAGTCAACAGCCCGGGCAGCCACCCATTCCCCTTGCATGCCTTTCTCGTGGTTTAATGAAAGCCGAAAAGGATCCTATTCCTTCAGAAACGCGCCTTCACCTACAAGTCCCTTTCAGCCTTCTCATGAGACTCAAATTTCAGATAAAACAAGGTCTAAGGTAGAAAATACATGGATTTTAAAAAGCAAACAAGAAAATGTCAAACCCCTCTTCAGTCTTGGGAAGCCATTCTCAGCCTTGTGTGTGCGCTCTGGACCAGAGGAACCAGTGTGCTAGCAGCGCAAGAAGCACTGCATGGGCTCCTTGCAAGGGGAAGAGAAAGCCTCACGTAACCACCCTGCTCTAATCCTGCTCCTCTCCTGCGTGTACACCTCTCTGATTGCCTGTTTCTTCACGTACTTCTATTTAATCTCAGTTTGACAGTTAAGCCATGCTGGGAAAGGTATATTTGAGTCATGAAACAGTATTATAGATCTGTTGGCTAAGTATGCTACTTCAGATTAATTACCAAACTATTTAACTGTGCTCTGGATTAACTAAAAAACAGATAAATTGGGGGCCATGTAGTCCAGTACTGAATAGGTGAGCCTGTAAGAAGCCAGCACTGACACAGCACCTTATTCCTTCTTTCCATATCAAATTTACATGCTGAACAGCTGCTATAATTCTGTTACCACAGTGCCTTAACTACCGGAAGTGGACATTACATGCACAGGTGTGATGGTTCTTATGCATAGTGGTTATTTCCAGCATGACACTGCAAACCTTATCTAACATTTGATTAGAACACATACAGTGGCTAACTTTCACTTGTTTGGTCTCCTTTTTCTGTGTTCACTTTTCTCTCTCAAACAGAAATGTGATTGATGTTACTTACTTTAATTCTTTTCTTGACATCAACAGCTCCAAGGCTTTGACCCGGGTCTGGGGTTGCATCTCTGCCAACAATACCACCGTTATGTTCTGTGTTAAATGCCCTGTGGTTCTACTGTTGTCCTGGCCTCCTCCTTAACTGGGACTTCTTTTCTAAAGTTTGAGTAACTTTCTAAGGTCCAGGGAGATGGCTCAGTGGAGTAAGCACTTAACCTGAATAACCTTATGAGCGTTTTAGGAGTTGAGTTTTCCAGCCTCTTCATGACCAACTGAGCCTAATTCAGGCTCCTGGTGGAGCCCTAATAGCCAGCTCCTTAGGAAGGGCAGCCTGCAGCAGGTTGGCATCACTCAGGCTCAGTGTTCCGTGGGGAGCCAGCCAGTCTACAGTTTTTTAGCAAAAGAAATTTTGACAGCAAGTCCATTTTGATCTTGTAGTATTGACTCAAAAACATCTAAGTGTTGCTGGAGTAATTCTACTATTACCTTGCACTAAAGAGACTCCCGATTTTGTTTAAAGTATTTGTCCCAGGTAGCTGCATAGCCATTGTTAGATTTGATTTTAATATCTGTTGAACGCATTACTGGAAGTCCACCTCCCACTCCAGGGGCCTGCCCAGACAGGTGTCTGCTCTGTGCCGCGGCCATCGCGGGGCTCTGCTCGTGTTGTGAGAGGGCTGCAGCCCAGCACATAACTGGCCATGTGTGGTCAGACTCTGCTCTCTGCAGAGCTTCTCACCATAGAGTCCGTCCAGGTGAAGCGCTGCCGCTGCTTGTGGCACTTGTCACGGCCAGCACATGCTGTTCTTCCCAGGGGACTCCAGCACTTTCCTCATAGGAATCGCCATCTGTTCCTAAGAACAGCCTTGCCACACTGTCTTGTATTTTTACTTATGCTTTTACTCATCAAGATTGGGGTCAGAAAAAACAGGCTTAATATTGCTCCTCTGAGCAGTTACAGAGGATAGTGAATGCTGTACCTTTAGAAGAGTAAAGAATCATAAAGCATCTATCCTTGCATCAGATGCAGAAAGTGCCCAGAATTCCAGTCACCTGCCAGGCGCTAAGCAGCTGTAGCCTCTGCCCAGGTGCAAATCATCACTGAGCTAACCCTGAGTGTCTTCCAACACTGCCTGAAAGATCCTTTTCAGAACTTGGAAACATACCTGCCTCCAGTTCGCTTGCTCACTCTGTTTCTATAATGCCAAGACTCATTCACTGTATTTTTTTTTTTATAGAATTTCACTTTCAACGATGACTTCAGCCCCAGCAGCACCAGTTCAGCAGACCTGAGCGGCTTAGGAGCAGAACCCAAAACCCCGGGGCTGTCTCAGTCCTTGGTGCTGTCATCAGATGAGGTACTCTCAAGGAACTGTAGCAAAACGGGCTTCTCAGACCTAAGGTTTTATTCCTAAGTTCTCATGGGAGCCATTTTTAGGGTAGATTCAGCATAGAACTCATCAGGACTATAGTTTCATATTTAAAGGGAAGTCCACATGATACATTTCCCTCTGTGGCAATGTGAAATCAAAGTGTTGTTTCTGAGACTCTTGAAGCTTTCCAGGCACCCATTTTCATACATAAACACACATGGTGGGCGCGCTGGGCATGGAGAACAGACCCACTCAGATCACAGGAAGTATACAGAGTGTCCATTTCCTCTCCCGTCAGCCCCCTCCCAGTCTCCCTTGCACCAGGGGTCTGCTACTCCTGAACATGCTAGGCTCCCCGAGGAGTCTCTGCAGTAGAGATGCGTAGTTGTGATGAGGAAGGCAGAGAGGGCTCAAGCCACTTTTGTAGAAGCCAGGATCCAAAGGAGCATTGCTAAGGATTATCAGGAGATAAAATCTTGTAAGTGGGGTAGGAAATTCCATTAGAGATTGACTTCATTTCCAAAAGTGGTGGGTTAGGGGAAGAAATGATGTAAGTGATGATATTTAAATACTTTTTTTTTAGTGACATGATTTTTGTTTTGTAAAATGTTTTTTTCCTTGTAAATTTTTCTGTCGATATTCTTCAAGTGATTTGTATTGTATTAAAACTGTGTGCTGTGTATGTTGTGTGTCCTGTTTCTATAACCCTTTTCTTCTTGGTTCCTTTGTTGCCCCTCACCCAGAGCCTGGATATGATAGATGACGAGGTGAGCTATCCGTGGGCTATGTATGAGGCCTTGTGTGGGATTATTTCGGCCTGCTTTTCTCTCCATATGAATGACTTAAAAATCAAACAGTACAACACTTTCCTCTGTAGTGAAAGGTTTCCATGTGTTAAGATAGCTTACCCTCTGCCCTTTTTTATCTTAGCTAAAAAAGTATTCCAGAAGGAAAAGGGCCTAAATCTCACCCCCAGAATCCCTCAGTTTCTCTCCCATCACATTACCTTGACAGGGCTCATTCTTCCTCATCTGCTCTGCCTACATTTCAGCTTCCCCATCCCCTCCGTGTTCCTCATGCCTTGAGTCAGCAAGGTGATTCCTGACTTTTGTCTGAGACATTGCCTTCATCACTCAGCTGCTCTAGAAACTAACCTGCACTTCTGCACTGTTAAAAAAATATTCTGATATGGACAGAGCCTAGAATTTGGAATAAAATACTTATTGTTGATCTCTACCACTTACTGGCTGCATTACCTTGGATGGATCATACAGACTTTCTGAGCCTCAGTTTCTTCATGTATTAAAAGTTACCAATATTTTATACCTTCCTCACAGGTTTGCTTGTGCTCAAATGAAAAAAATGATTGTAGAATTTCCCATCAAGGCTTGAAGGCTTAAGTGCTCACCTCTTCCAAGTGAAAGATGCTTCAATATTTTTAATATATTTTTTCCAAAATTCTGATATCTTAGAATGTAGAGTGATGCATCACATGGGAAGGTTTATGAAATACTTGGTTTTTTAACATCAGATTACATTTCCAGAGTGTTTTCATGTGAAAGTTTTCAACATTAGAAGATTTTTTTTTCAATATTAAGCTTCCTATATAATGGTACTTTATTGGGGGAATTTTTAAATTTCCTTATAACTAAAACCATGTAGATACTAAGTATGTCTCTTTCCAGTAGAACTAGAACCATTATCATTTTATGGTTTTGAAATGGATGTGGCTCTAGTAGGCAAAGAAATTCCTTTTGGTAGCGTAATATAAGACATAGCATTTTGGTCCTTTAACAACACTGCGTAAATTCCTACCTCAGATCCTTGATGATGGACAGTCTCCCAAACACAGTCAGTATCAGAGTCGGGCCGTTCATGAATGGAGTGTGCAGCAGGTTTCTCACTGGTTAATGAGCCTAAGTCTGGAGCAGTATGTATCTGAATTCAGTGCCCAAAACATCACTGGAGAGCAGCTCCTGCAGTTGGATGGAAATAAACTTAAGGTAAAGAATCACATGTCTGTGTTAGGTCATCAGGTATGATTTCTATTACTCTTAGCACCTAGAACCTTGTCATTAGGTAAGAACATTGTGCATATTTGAGAGGTAATTCTCATCAACAGCCAAAAGGAAGGAGGGTGTCTCATTTCTTGGGGGGAAATGAAGTTTCAGAACATCTGAGTTCTGACTCAGGTGATAGGCTGCTAGTGATCCACCCCATTGCTTCTCCTGGTAACACATGGCCCATGCATTAACTCTGCCTATTTCCCATAGAGTATGGGTTTTAATAATGGCCAGTGTGGACTTTTCATCACATTAGAGTGAAGACCCAGACCCATGGATCTTCCTTTCCTTGTTCATTTCCCCTTCATACCCCATTCCCTATGCACCACTACAAACCTGGGATGATAGTCTCCCCAGAACTCTTCTTCCCCAAGTGTATGTAGGCTGTGTCTTCCCTCCCACTCCATTGCACTCTCATTTCCACTTGTGCAGTCCATCTTTCCTAGAAACTCAGATGGCACCCACCCCTGTGGAAAAGGGCAAATAAGACATCCAGCCAGCTTCATGCATCCCTCCCTACTGCCTCAGCCCCCTGCTAGGCTGATGGTAGACGGAGTGTCTCTTGACAGTTTTGAAAAGGTTATAGATCAATCAATAGTTTGTGAATATGAAGGCCCCTTCCTATTGACAAAACTGACCCTATTGGAGAGATGGATGCATCTTGCTCTTGGTTCTGAAGGGCATGAAACAAAGTATGCAACAGACTTCTCCTATTCTGAATTCCAAGTTGATTGAATGGCCTCATTATAATCAACCTTCCTTTATTGGTCTGCCTATGGGAGAGAATGGCTTGTCATGCTGACATGAGATTTCTCGCTCCAAAGACATTTTTGGTCCTCATTGTAGATGAATACATTGGCAGAAAGAAAGCCATGTCAATTTTTTCCACCCTTCCTAGAGCCCTCTGGTGGCAAGAGCCCGCCACTAACTACCCTTTCAGGATATTGATGAGTTCAGCAACATTTTCCCCATAAAGGTCTATAGCCCGAAAGTTGGAGAAGTAGAGTCACATTCTTTTTTCATTCATTCATTCACTCATTAATTACCAGTTTGGGAATCATTTTTTTTAACGAAGTCTAAGGTATATTTTGCAAGGGACTTGAAAGGACAGAAAAAAGCCCCATTGTGTTGACATGTTTACTCAGCTCATCCCATGTAGCCAGTGTAATCAGTTCTTATCACTTCTGTCCATGTTTGGATTGGTTCAGGAGTCTGAGCATACTGTGTTATTAACTTCACCAGAAGCAGAAGGGTCGTAAGTTTTCAAATTCAAATTTATATGTGCGTTTCCTTCCTAGGCTCTTGGAATAACATCATCCCAGGATCGAGCAGTGGTCAAAAAAAAACTGAAGGAAATGAAGATGTCTCTAGAGAAAGCTCGGAAGGCCCAAGAGAAAATGGAAAAACAAAGAGAAAAGCTAAGGAGGAAGGAACAGGAGCAAATGCAGAGGAAGTCCAGAAAGGCAGAGAAGATGACATCAACTGCAACAGAGGGCGCTGGTGAGCAGTAAAGTTCCGCCTCTTCCTGCCTGCCCCATCTCTAGTGGATGAAGAAGAAACTGGTGTTGGGGGTAATGCTGCTCTAGGCTGACTGAGGAACTGTGTATTAAGTGACTGCATTTTCTGCAATAATAAAATGCTCTCTTAAATTTGTCCTCCTGAAATAACCCCAAGCCACATTTGGTTTATTAGCAAACCAGAGATCTCATTTGTGAGAGATGCGAAGTCCCTAAGTCTCTCCCCTCTCCTACTTCTCAGCATCCTGTGTTGTGTTCATTCCGTTGTACCAGTTGGAGAACCTGCCAACTAGAGCACAGACCGCTGGTGTTGCTAATGGAGCACCTGGGATGGTCAGGATGGGATCCTGAGCCTGGGCAGCTATCCTGAGATCTGGTATCTGTACTGCATCTGGGGCTGCAAGATCTAGTCCATGTGTGGGAAAGGCTCCCTCTCAGTTCTGTGACAGGACAGTGAGCTAGTTCTGCTGCAGAACTGTGAACATGCTGCTGCATAATTACCTACACAGGTAAAGAGCATGCACACTGTTCTGCTTGCTGGGCATCGGAAAGGGAGAAAGAATTATAGTTATTTAGCTATACAAGGAAGCAAATGCCTTAAGAATATGTATGTGGTAACACCTAGTGTTTCTGAGGGTAACATTTATCCTCTGGATATTGCTAAAGAAAGAAAAAGTCAGACCTTACTGCAGCAATGGGAGGTTGGGATCTGTTGTTTACTCTGTTACCGCTGAGTGTTCAGTATTTTAGCAACACTGGCAGACACAGTACAGTTCTTCTTCCCCAGCAAATTGAACAGGAAATTGATTTTTAAGAAAAACAACATTTTCAGGTTTCTTCTCCTAAGGAACATTCCAGCTGGTCCTTAGCCTGCCTATGACACAACCAGCAACTTGTCACTTATTTTCTACTCAAAATTTCCCAAGTGATCTCAGTGTTTCAACACATGTACTTTTAAGAAAAAACAGAAATACCAGTAAAAGAATGTTTAGATTTGAGTAACATTCAACTATGGAACCATACAGAATGTTCCTATAAAGGAGAGCTATCAGTTACATTTAAGAGATATTTTGAATTGTTTCTCTGAGCCATTCTCTTCCATGCCCTAGAGATTTCCACTTAACAGTTTAAGGCAGTATATGGAATACATTATTGCAGTCGGAGAACGTATGCTTATTTTAAAGCCAGTGTTAAATATTTTGGTATTTGACCAAACTGAATCTGATGCAGGAGACTGGGGCAGAAAGCAGAGAAAATAAGCCCATCTTGAGAAATTCCAAGGGACAGGGCTTCTTTAATTGTCCTTTGTTTTGCTCCTTACGCTTGCTCTCATTCTCTTTGCTGCACAAGTTCTAAAACTGAGGTCATCACTCTCCCGCCGACAAGATTCAGAGTAGGACTTGAGGCCTCAAGAGTCCTTAGACGGACGCCTCTCCTGCTATGTGGCAGGGCGCCCTGCTCTGCTCCGAGCGCTGGCCACTTGTCCCCTGCAGGTGTTCTGCATGCAGAGACCGTAAGGCAGTCTTCCCCGGGCAGCCCTGCACATCTCATGTTTAACATTGCGAGTTTGCTTATTATCATTATTTTAATACCCAAGTTCTGGAATTAGGTCTGTCTCCTGTTCTCTGCCAGAGAATTGTCTGGTTAGCTTCAGCCCTTTTGTCATTTGGTCTCAGAAATGTTGACATGGGGTAGTACTATGTTTAGGATGACGAGAGTCACTGTTACATTTTTTTTGTCTGTCTTCATTTGGGTATCACAATGAAATTGCTATGCCAGATACCTATTAATACATTGAGATAGCTGATGCTTTGCTGTTTGTTCATATCACTAGAAACCAGGAGCTGCTGTTAATGAACTTCAAAAGTCAGCAAGTCTTCCCTCATACAGAAGACTAAATTAGATTAGGTTAAATTAATTTATTTAATCTTTAAAGATTAAGGTTAAATTAAATTAGACAATATCTGGTAATATTCGTGCTTGCTATTAAAAAATTTTTTCCATTTTTGTTTTTCTTTGGAGAAAAAAAGTAATCTGGACCACACTGGAAACTTCACTGTATTGATTCCAAGAGTGGAAATAGAAGGATGATTATTTTATGTTTACACTTCAGTTATATTTGAAAATGAATGTATATATTGGAAATGTCTATGAGTTTGCCCATAATATATGATCTGTTGTATTTTCTTAAATGTCATAGAAGTATTGTTCTGTACTATAACTTGTTCACTTCGTTGTTCAGATTAATATCCAACTGAAATGTTAAAAATCAAATTATTATTCCTCAGATTATTTGCTTTGTATGTAACCATTTTGATTTTAATTAAAGTACAGCAATCCTAAATATAAATGAGTTAATTTAACCTTACTATTTAAAACTGCTGAAATGGTAAAAGGCACTTGACTGATTGTTCCACAAAGGACAAAGTGTAAACTGATTGTTACAAAGTGAAGGACCTCAGATCTTGTAAGCATTTTGTTTTCTTATTATTTAATGATTGTACTGCATGATTTCTAATTAAGATTCTAGTATCTTGCACAACTCCTATTTTAATACTAGTATTTTCAGTGTTTCTATAATTTAACATAGACTTTGCATTTTTATTATCAAAAAATGAATATAAAGGGAATATGTGATTACTTTGAAGTGTATTGTGGTAAAGAACAGCTCCCCATGGCTATAACAGCAGCCAGTGGTGTTTTGGGTTGTGGGTCATGCTTTGGAGGGAAGGGTGTGTGGAGAGATGAACCTGTGGACAGTGAGCGCTGTGGGAATGGCGAGTTGTCAGGTTTCCACTACAGAGCTTTATGACAGATTACTTTGCCTAAGGCTCTTCTCTTATGTAATAACCCCCTCCTCTCTTCAGGGGCACTGAGTCAGAAGCATTCCTTCATGTTCCCTTAGAGCAGAGACCCTGCATCGTCCGTTTTAATTCTCTGAGGAAGTCTGCCTGTGCTTTTCATGACAAGGAGAGTTCTCTGTGGCTGTCATCCTGTAGCTGGGGCCCAGCTGTCCCCCACCCCC
>NDGM011076718.1:0-20599 GCA_002564305.1 Octomys mimax
CTTTGCCAAGCTTGTTCCAAGTAGGTGCTTTAGACCACTGAGCCATCTCACCAGCCCTGTCTTCCTCATTTAAAATGGAAAAACAGGGCTGGCGAGATAGCTCAGCAGACTAAGTGCCTGCTTATGCAAGTACAGGCATGGGGGACTTGGTACCACATGCTGCACCGGCCCTGCCCCTGGGCGTGCTAAGCTAGTGACCCAAGTCCAGGTGTGGCAGCACATGCCTGTAATCCCAGCACTAAGGAGGCTGAAAACAGGAAGATCACTATGAATCAGAGCTGTATAGTGAGACCCTGTACCAAATACACTGATAAATAAATAAATAAATGTAAAACAGAAAAACATTTTTTTTCTTTTCCACAGCCTCAGCCCATGAGACCAGCTTGTCCCTGCTTTAGGAAGTCTTGGGCTTGGGGCTTTCCTCCATGGGATGAGAACAGAGGAACTGCACTAAACTGAGGCCTGAAGCGTAGACAGGCAGGAAGGTCCAGAATCCTGGACCAACTCCTTGTCTGGTGGAGAGGTTGGCGTCATGTGGTTTTGGGAGTGTGGTGTGTGTGTGTGTGTGTGTGTGTGTGTGTGTGTGTGTGTGTTTGGGGTGGGAGCAGGGAGCTGTTTACCACACTCTGGAGAGCTAAGCACAGCATGTGGGCCCCACAGAAGGAGCCTCCTGACAAGTTGGGCTTTCTCCTGACACGACTGCCTGTTAATGGATTCAGAGTCTGGCAGTTCCACTGAAAGCTGACTGCCAATGAGCCTGGCTGCTCCGGCACTTGACACTGCTGATCAGGAATGGGTTTCCTTTTGACGTGCTGCAGTGTTCCCGACACGGCCTTCATCAAACAACAGAGACATAGTTAGCCGAAACCCATCCCCAGGCGTCTCCTACACTTCTCCTCCCACCTCCGCCCCTAAGCAGAGCAACGTTGGTGTCTGCAAGGAAAATAAGACTGAAACCCTGTTCTTGGGGTCTGTGAAGACTGCTTGGATTGCTTCACAACCTCCTGAGTGATCTGTGTGAGACTTTTGCTTGTGAGCTGGTGCAGAACCTACCCAAGGGTGTGCACAGCCAGGGAGCCCTGGCTGTGTGCTCTATGATGGAGTGGGGTGGGGGTGGGGACAGCCTCAGTGTTCTTGGAGAAAGCTTTCTCCTCTGAGACCTTGGGGATCTGGAATGCCTGTCCCTCCTGAGGGATCCCTGGTGGAAACATTGGTAGTGCATGGTGATCATAAGTAGAATGCATTTGAAGGCCTAAAGCAAGAGGTTGTCACACTCTGGTCTAGTCCACCTGACCAGCCCTGCAGCAGTGGCCTGGAGCACAAAGTGGGTCACAGCTATCCTCCCTTCTCCCCTGGTGTGGATGCTGGCTGCAGCTCAGGCAGATTGAAGAATGAGGCCCAAGAGTCTCTGTCCAATGAGGACCAACCCACTTAAGATTTTGGGGCCACCTCCTTGCTTGCTCTGGAGAGGTGGGCCACCAGCTGAGGCCCCAAGCCAGCAGATGGTCTGTCCAGGTGGCCTCACTTTGGGCTTTGATTTAGAGAAGAAGCCATGTATCAGAATCAGCACATTGGAATGGGAGACACCTAATGGGCCCCAGATTCTGAAATCCTTGTTGCTCTTTTGGCTTCTCTGTACATTCTTCAAGATTTCTTGCCAGTGCAAAAGCTTTGGTTTAGTATCTGGTGGACAACAACTTTGTTACTTAATTCTTCTGTTTTGTTTCAAATGACAGGACCGTAAGCCTCGGGATGCAATGCCAACTATTTTAGTTTCTTTTCTCAAGAAAGAAAAGGCCACAGGCCTCTTAAGCATGCGTTATAGTACTATCTGCCCTAAAGACCAAGTGAGATCGAGAGATTGTCACTGACGTCTCTGTTACAGTCAAGGCCAGCGCTTAGGTCACTGGGTTTCTGAATTCTCATATTGAGCCAGAGATGTGACAGAGGCCACTGTGAGGTCTCAGATTGCCCTGGGAGAAGCACACAGTGGTTCTCAGATTTGGAAGAAATCCAAGGGTCTTGCACTAGATTTTAGAGTGAAACAGTCTGGCTTTTGGCCTTGGACAAGAGACTAAACTATTTGTTGCTTTATTTCCTCTTCCCATTGCTAAAATAGAGATTTTATTTCTTCTCAGAAAAGAAGCCAAGATGTAACTGTTTAATTCTTTGAGAGAATAGCTACTCAGTCTCTTTACTACTGCATGTGTTCATTCATTCATTCATTCATTCATTACAATCTCATTGAGTGGCATCTATGTGTTGTTGTCCTGTGCCCATCCCAGCAAGGGGAAGACAGCATGTGCTTCAAGGGAAGGGATGTGGGGAAGAGATCCCAGGAGAAGAGGTAGGAGATAGAGCCCTAAGGAATGACCTGGAAGGCTCAGGCTGCTACATAGGTAACTGCTGGCCACAGGAATAAGTAAAGGGCAAGCTGAGATTACTCCTACAATCCCAACTATTTGGGAAGAATGGGGCTCTGAATGTTGAGTTAGCAGGAGAGGCAGCCCCCCTTTCCACCTGCACTGGTGATATGGAGATAGGGACAGGATAGTTTCACTTGAAGTATGAGTCTCCCCCACCCCCAACCCTGGCCTTTAATCTTAACCCTTTTCTGGGCTCAGAGGTCTTGGGTGCTTTGCCTTTTCCCGAATGGGCTTAGTTTATTCATTTCTGTGTTGGAAAAAACATCTCATTGACTTAATTTTCATGTTTAAGGTTTAATCATAATTTAATTCAGTGGGCAGCTCAGCATTTCTTCCAAAGAAGAGCAGGAAGCAGCATCCAAAGTTTGAAGGTCAAGAATTTGTGTTCTCAAGTACAGTGAAGCCAAGGTGAAAGGGAAGGTGCATGTTTACTCATAGGAGCCAGATAACTTCAGTAGGGAGTCACGTTGCCAGCAAGGTCCTCCTGGCCAGTATGCCAGCGTGCCAGCTGCCATTACTGATCTGTCCTGTGTAGGCAGGCATGCCCAACCTTTTTTTGCATATATGATTCTTTTGATCCTCTGTGATAGATCTGATGAAAGGGAATCTATTTTTTCTAACATGGAGAAACAGAGGCTTGCGAGATTGAGTAATGTACGCATGGTCTTGCCAGGATTCAGGCCCAGGGCAGAATAACTAAAATGCCAGTAACCTTTCTACTTCACCTGACTGGTTCACTAAAGTCCTGGTCACCAGAACAAACAGCTATTTTAAATCTCAGCCTTGGAAAATTAAGATACAGAGTTCATGTTAGCATCTATCTATGTACCATGTAACCATTAAAAACAAATTAAATAAATAAAACAAAAAATATGCAACTACCTGAGAAACCATGTTGATAGTAGCTCTAAGGTTTAGGCTCCAGCTAACAGCCTGAGAGTTTGGAAACTGGAGAAGTGATCTCTTGTCGCCTTTACCAGGGTAGCTGCTTCACCCTGAGCCCTTGAGTAATATATTCAGAATCTGAGGGTTGGACCATGTGATTGTGGCTTACCAGGCCTACCTCTGTGTGTGCTTGATTGGCTTTCAGACCTCAGCTGCAGAGACAGTGTACTACAAATAGAAGAGAGAAAGAGACTTCACACAGAACTCCTACGTTGTAGGACTGTGGCCTTTTGAGCCAGGCTGTCCTAGTCTTGGGGCCATGAAGTATCCACAAGTAACTTGGCATGAGCTAGTAGTGTTCACACTAGCCATACCCTGGTCACCGAGCGTGGTTCCTTCATATGAGGTAACTATCAACAACATGGTGATTTTAGCCTCATCCTTAAATGAGACAACACTTACAGAACTTCTTCATGAGTCAATGTGAGGAGGAAGGAGCAGGTTCGAGGTCCCAGTGCCCACAGGGTTTAAAGTCTGGATGGAAACCCTTAGGATTTCAATGACTTGTTCTCGCAAGGGTGGTCAAGTGTACAGCCACCGGAGAAAGAAATCCACTCGGGCGGGGTGGAGGGGTCTATGTTAACTATGCACTTCCATGAGGACCTCCCCAGGGCTGCCAACTATCATGGATGTGAAGAAGAAACTAGGTTTCTGGTGGGAGGGTATTAAAATCTGCATTTCTCTGTAGTCAGTACTTATATCATTTGTTGGGTTGATTTTTCTGGAGGAGATTGCAGCAGCCGCAGGTAATGCATTTCCAAAGGATATATCTGCGATGCCGAGAAGCACAGAGCCAGAGTAATCTGTAACCTATTCCACACAAATAAATAAGTCAGCAAATAAGTGTGCTTTCATTGTATTGTATTCTTCATAAATATCCTTTAAATTGAGGCTGAGTGACAAGATATGTGTTTGCCACTAAAATGTTATCACTGATGATATTGAAAGAGCTTTTAAAATACCACAATTGTCATTGAAACTATACTTTGCTTTCCCCCCTTCTCTTTTGCCAGTAACTAGGTCTCTTTGGGAATTTTTAAAGTGACAATTGGTAGATTGTAGCCAGTGATATTTCACCCATATAGTACTTCTGAATGCCACTCAACTCTGACTTGATTGGCTCCAAATAGCCCAAGGAAGAGAAATGTTACATCTCAGAATATAAAGCTTATTGAAGGTTATCGCTTCCCTCATTTTTACCCCTTTGCAGAAGGGGCAAAGAAATCTAGACAGCAGTGTTAGGACTTGGCCTCAAAGGGAACATAACTGCTGTCAGGATCAATCTATACCTCTCAGCTTGAGTACAGGGTTTGTATATGCTTATTAGATTCTCAAATGTTATTCAGCATGATTGCAGCTTTTATACAAAGGAGTTAAGACACGGGCAGGAAAGATAATAGAACTATAAATTGCGAGACAGGTTCTTATGAAATCAGTAAATTATTCATTTAACAGTTTGCTCCTTGTTGATTTCATGTTGCTATGACACCTCAAGTTGGAAGCGGGTCATCCACAGGCCTAACCAGGGGCTGGACAAAACTGAACACAATCGTGGTGGAAGATAGGTAATGTGTTACATGCCACCTTCGGCCACATGAAAATCGACCTCTTTATCTGGCACATTCCAAGGAGATCAACAGAGAGAACTGAAAGAGATATCTCACAGTAGCTAACATTTCTTGGAAGAGACCCAACCATCTCGGGGTCTGAGTCAGAATCTGTTTAAGAGCGCATTAGGAATGCGTTGTCTTAGAGTGGTGTGCCTGCCTCCTAAGATGCTGGGAGTGCTGTGGGCTCACAGTTGCTTTGGCGTCCACGCTACAGTAAATGCCTGACTTCATTTGTTATTTTGATGGGCAAAGAAAACTGCCTGCCAACAGGCATGCTCTCTCCTAAGCACTTCCCAGCCTTACTTCTGTAGTCTTCCTCCACTTATTTACAGCTCGATTGCTTGCTGCTTGTTAAATTATTGTACTTAAGAAATTCGCATGGCATGACCAAGCTGTGGCACTCATGTCTAAGGGAAATGAAAGGAGACGCCTGGGTGCTGGGGTTGGCTATGGCATGATGACCGTTAGACCTTGGAATCGTTCCTCTCCAAATGCCTCTTTGAATCTCAGCATCTTCATTTGAAGTATGGGGGAGTCTGAGCCACATGACTTGGGCATACTTCTCTGGCATTCTGAGACTCTGTGCCTATAACTTGCATGGATTCCTCTTTGTGGGCAGCAGTGCCATCATGAGGACCCGAGGGCCACCTGAATGTGCCTGCATTGAGCAAGTCAGGGCCAGACCCCTAGATGCACCCGGCGACGCGGGCATTTTGCATGAGTGCGACTGTTAAGAACGGAACAGTGCCTTCTGACAGTTTGATAAATGGAGTGGTTTTGCATGGCGTCCATGGAGGATCCATGAAAAGGAAGCATTTGCTAAGGAAGTATGGCCCTGTGAGTGTGTCAGGGTACTTTTCACCCCAATCACATCTTCTTACTTTGCTTTGAAAGGGCAACAACCTAATCCAGTATTCTTGCATATTTGATTGGGTTGACCTAGCCCCTCTTAATTCCTCCTAATAAACTGCTAATGATAAGTGTTAGCATTTGCATTGTGAGGTCGGGGGTGCTACCCCTACGGGACGGAAAGCAAGTCCAGCCAGGAGACAGAAGCCAAGCCAGCTATTGTGCAGAGAAGCATTATGAATGGGATCATTTCCCGGGGAACTCACAGGGTAGAAGAAAACTCAGAGGCATGTGTTCTCCAGCATTAGGGGCATACAGATGTCCTGCAGATCTTACCCAATCAGGATTACTGGGCTCTCACCCAGAACTTCTGGGTAGCCCCCAGGTCACATTTCTAACAGGTTTTCAGGTGCTATGGATGCTGCTGGTCTGAGCACCACATGTTGGAAGATACCACAGACATAGTAAATGTAGGAAGCAGCCACCATCTGTATCCTGTGAAGGGCTGATGATACCAGAATGATTGACGCTTAGATATGTGGGACTGTGGGGTGTGGTTCAGTGGCAGAGCACCTGCTTAGCATGCATGAGGACCTGAGTTCAAGTCTTCAAGCACTGCAAAGCAAAAACTGTAGCTGTTTGGAGGTCGTGTGGTCCTAAGCTCTGAGGAGGAGATCTGGGCCTCCGGTTCTGGTGCCTCCGAGGAGTGTGTGCTCTGCCCCTCGTCTCTGGTTCTGCAAGCTGGACTCTACTGCCAGCGGGGAAAGGCACTGGACCACCAAGGTGAGGACGCATGCTAGGGCAGTGCGGCCCACAGGAGGCAGTAAGGACGAGTCAAGGCCTACTTCCTCCCCCCACCCTTGGGGTGTCCTCTAGTTGGCTGAGCCTAACAAGAGACCAGTGGCCAGGCAGATATGTAAGCGGCTTGCAGGTGTTAGCAGTGGGTGCTACACCAAGTATACCAGGGCACTTGGGAGCGGAGAGCTGGTTGTATGAGTGGGGAAACTGAGGCACTTCCCAAGGCTCTAATAGCCAGCAGGCAGCAGGGGGGGAATTTGCAGCCAGGTAGCTGGCTCTGAGTCCTCAGCGCCTGCCCCCTCTGTCTGGAGACTGGTCCCTCTGGCTGTTCTTCCACTTTCTGACTATTCTTGGCCTCCAAGGTGATTGCTTTGACCTCCTGCACCTGTCCCCTTGCTTGCTTTGTGTAGGTGCTGAGCTTGGAAATCCAGTGATCATCATTCCCCTGGAATATTGTATAGACACAACACTCACTGATTTTGGTGGTGTTGGCCTCAAAAGCTTTCTCTACTGAGTATTTCAGGTTTAATATTTTTTTTTTTACCTACACTACTCCATTTTTACTTCCCCTGGCTTACTTGCTATCTCCTCTATATACTTTTCAGTTTACTAAGTAAACTGAGATTGGAGACATTGCCCTGAGAAACTTTGTTTATATCACATCTCTGCTGGAAAATGTTCCTAAATGAAACTGAGCCGCCCCCCCCCCCGNTTGGCGGACCCTCTAGGGTACATGTGTGCCAGCCCCCACTTCTGTAGCATACTGGACTATCAATGGCATTGTGCTCACGCCTCTTCCACCTAGGTGCCCTCTGCCCACTGGAAGGTGAGCTGTTCCCTGAACTGGCTCTCGGGCTACTCTGTTTCTGATTCTCTCACATGCCTGGTGAAGGCTGTCCTGTGGCGCATGCTCACTGAAGAGCTAAGCACTTGTGGCTCATAGCTGTCTTCCCACAGTGTTCTGTTTCCCATTCGAGAGCAGCCTCCTTGTCAGCCTGGAACAAGTAGGCCTGACTATAGTCTCAGGAAAAGTGTCCCCAGGTGATATTCTTGGTCTCAGCACACATTCCACAGTGAAAGGTAGAGACCAGGCCCTTGGTTGTCCCTATTGAGCTAGCACCTTGTCTACTAAATCCAGAATTTTAAGTCCTTGCACTGCTGAAGGTCATCTGACTAATATATGGAGCTTTGTTGAGTCTGTGTTGGTCTCTTTTTTTCATTTCTCCCAGTTTCCTCTATATCTAGGGGGAAAAAAAATGGAATCATTTGCACAGGTAGCAGCCAAGGATTCTTTAGAAGGAAGCCATGCATGAAAGGGAGGAGCCCCCATAGCCCTCAGGCATGTGAAAGTCAGAGCTGCTCCAGGGCAGGAGGGCTGTGGTTCTGTCTGGGAGACTAAACAGGCCCCCTCCTTTCCTCTAGGGCCCTTAGTATGTAGAGATAAGCTCAGCATCTCCAGCTGCGGCTGAGCCCCAAGATGAAGGCAGCCCGTGTCTGGCCACAGGAGTGTAGTTTTATGGGGCTAGTGCTCCTTGGAACATGTTTTGCAACACTTTGCTGTAATAACTGTGTGCAGCAGAGGGGTCAGGGAGGGCAGAGTCAAGCCTGAGAATTGGCCACAGCCTCCTCTTCCAACCATGGAAGGGAGGGCATCCCTAGGTGAAGGAGGCCACAGGGGAAATGGCGGCCAAGGCTGCGTCTGTGCTCTGAGCCTTTTTTAGCCTTGCAGGCTGAGACTGCTTGCACTCCACCCCCAACCGCCCAGTGCACTGGGGCCACACTGTTGTACCCCCCCCTTCCTTCCATTAGAGCCCTGGGGTGGAGGTTCCTTCCGTGTCTCCAGTGAGGGTCCCTCAGTCACCTCCCAAGGATGCGGTGTCAGAATAACAGGTTCTGCAGTGAGTTTCCCCACTTGGGAAAATTGCTCCCTGGCTTTGAACACCCATTCAGGTGGGAGCAGCATTTCAGCTGCCTGGTTGGTGAGGGAAGAGAGACTTTGCAGGGGTACTATTTTTCTCCTAGCAAACGCAGACAATACCTTTCTGTAATCAACAGGTTCACAAGCATTTGAGAACAAAAATGCATTTATAAGGGCTTTCTTAGGCTTGTGGAATTAGAGCAGAGATATTGCTTTCTTTTCACTTCAGTTAATCCAAATGAGCTGAGCCTCCTTTCTATAGGGAAGGGCAAAACAAAACAAAAACCCAACCCAGCAAAATCAAGGCTTTCATACGGCCAAAATAAGACTCTGAGAACAGTTTAGGTCATTGGAATCATGCAGAAATAGTGTTTATGTAACTTTTATCTTGCAGAGAACTTGAAAGAGAGTTCTTTACCTTATGCACAAGCAATAGATAGGATTTATTTCACCCTCTTTTGCCAAGCTCATCTTCTTCCGTGGATTTGTGCTTGGAAATCTTATTTACCGGTGGGAAAGCCTTCTCATTTCTGCTTTGGATAAGTTGTCATTTAGGCCCTGAATTCTGAGCACCATCATGCATTCTGAGATGAGAAGATATAAATGGTGACCAGTCCAGAGTCTGGGAATGAGAATCAGTTCGAAAAAGCACATTTAGCCCTACCACCTCAACCGTTTATTGTCTCTTGTGATGTTTGGATGTTTTGCTGGACTTGCTGAGTGAGGACTTACATTGTCTGAAGCTCCCTGAGGGCTGCAAAGATACGTGTCACCCATGTCCTCATCTGCAGGGGACACAGAGTCTAATGGGCAGGACAGCAGCAGACACCACAATACAAGGAGTGAGAAGGGGGCAAAGCTTGCCAAGTGGGGAGGTGAAGGGCTGGCGCCTGCACTAGACTTGAAGTCTGGGTTGCATTTCAGTGGGCCGAGGGAATGATGTCCTTTATCAGTACAGCAGCAGCAAGTGTGGGCTTCATGTCTTGGCCTTGCCACATGCGCAACTTTAGCCTCCTTGACCCGGGCGTCCTGCATGCTTTCTTTTTCTCCATTTCTTTAAGTGTGCTATGTTCTTTCCTTGCATCTCCCTTCTTGGTACACTGCCCGTGTCCATCCCTGGACCAGCAGACATCTATCTACCTACAGCCCGCCTGCTCCTTCCTTACCCACTGCTTCCTCCACTCCTGTAGCTCTTTGTGACTTCCTCCCTCCATACACACAGCCAGGGCCTTCTGCTGCTTCTTTGCCTGTCACGCCACTAGCCTGTGAGCTGCTCCCAACACTGAGCTCTGTGCCAGGCCCATGGTGGACCCACAGTAACTGAGTGGAGGGATTAGATGGAGAGAGCCAGAAGAAGGTGCGCAGGCCCGTGGCCAGCGCCACCTTTGTGTGTGCACCCTTGCACCCCAACGTGCTGGTCTGAGTTTCCCTCATCTCTCCTGAATGTTGTGCTAGGCTTCCTAGAGAGAACCAGAGGGAAACTCACTTGGATTACAACCACACCACCACCTCCTCGTTGTCCCAGGAGGAAATGATATTTCCATACATCCTAAACATGCACTTCCTTCAGCATCTGCGGAAGCTCAGGTGAATAATGAAAGATAATCAGAGAAGAGTTGCAGTTTCCTCTCCTTGGACAGGGCTGTCTGCCTACTGTCCTATATCACACTGTATTTGCCATCACTGGGGCCTCTCTGGGTGGGCAGGAGGAGGTTTGCTGGTTCTTTCCCCCTGGCTTTTGGGGCATAGCACTGTGTATCTTGCACTTTCCAGAGCCAGAAATGCAGCTCAAAAATGTGTTTATATTCTGCAAAGTGATGGTACATAGGGCTGGCAGTGTGCAAACATGGCAAGGGAGAAAATTCGATGTGCTGGCACAGAGCTGCCAGCACCCTTCTGCAAGAGCCTCTCTGTGGGGAAGTGGGCACTGCCAGGAGCTGGGCTAGGCCCAGTGCCTTTGCTCTCACCTCCATCCTCATTTATGTGTCATCAGAGCCATTAAGGGTCATTAAGACCTTGGGTTCTGGTCTCAACTCTGCTGCCAACTGGCTGAGGGGCCTTGGACAAGCCACATGGCTTCTGGGGGCCAGGGTGCCCTCATCTGTTAAAGGAGGGGTTTGGACCTGAGCTCTGAGGTTCTCTCCAGTTTCCCAATTCCACGAATCTATGAAAGACCCCAGGATGTGCGACTGACAGTGGCTGTGGTCACTGTCAGTGACTCTGTCAGTCTCATGCCATGGGGTCTCGTGGAACTTCTCCAGGAAGACGGCGCCCTGGGGAAAATGAGCAGCAGCCAGGATCAGGAGGGAGGGGCTGCAGGACCTGGGGCAAATGCTGGCAGGTGCCCTGAAGGAGAGTGCGAAAGAAGGGCAGGTCCCTGGGGCAGGGAAAAGTGGCCTCTGATGAAGCAGATATGCCAGGGTTCTAAGAATGAGCTTTGGAATTTCACATTGACCAGAGAAGCTTCTGGAACAACCAGCCTCTTAGGGACCAGAGCCCTGCCCAAGCCAGTGGGTACTGTCCAGCAGCTTGCCCAGGATTGCTCCGGTTTGTGCACCCTGTAGGGCTCAGTCTGCATTGCGTCATCTTCTTTCAACTTTGAACTTCTTTTCCCTGTCCTCTTCCCCTAACACCTGCAGCTCCTCTGCACTTGGCCTCAGCAGGAGCAGGAGCTGGCAGTATGTGGGATGCTGTGCTGGACTCCAGTGACACAACTGCTGTGTGGTCCTCAGCCTGCTTACCACCAACCTAGTAATATTCACCTTGGGCACTCGCAGGAGGGCAGGAGGTGAACCAGCAGAGGGGGCCCAGAGGGTGCTGCCGTCTGACTCTTAACAGTTCCATTCTGCTGGTGCTGAAGAGACAGGATTTGGGAAGGAGGAGAAGCAACAGGCGGATTTTCTCGCGAGTTCAGGTGTCTCTGTGTGGCAAATCCCAACACTGCACAGTGGAGAAGTCCGAGGGGTGGGACGTACTGAAAGTTGTTGGCTTTCTGTTTTAGTGGGAATATTCTCAGCACCCAGTTCTGAAAAGCAAGGTTTCTAATAGGAATAATGTGTGGCAGGCAGAGCGAGGGCCTTGGTGCGCTCTGGGAAGTTCTTTCATCTCCCTGAGCCTTGATTTTTCTCATCTGCAAAATGAAAATCATTGAGCTGATCCAGAAGGGTTGTGGTAGGAGTGTAGATGAAATAATGCACATGAAATGCATGCCTGGTGTTCAGTAAAGACTAGTTCATAGGCCTTCAGTAACTTAGAATATTTATCTATAGGCTTCCCATTAGGCACACAGAGACTTCTCTGTGTTCTTTGCATATGTTGAAACCCATTGTAGACACCTGGTGACCTCTGCCGAGTGTCATAGAGTAGCCAAAGGCTGATGCTTGGCAACCACTGTACCTTCAGTGTCTCGAATCTCCGTCAGCAGGAAGCCTCTAAACACCCTCTAGGTAGAGCCTGGAGAGTTTGGAGCTGCCAAACCAATTTCTCACACTGACGGTGCACCTCTGTGCTGAAGCTGGCCTCTCTGGTCCAGGGAGGATGTGGTGTAGCCTTCGAGAGCACTGAGTGAGCGGGGATAGGGCACTGGCTGGGTTGGTTCACTCACATGTCCTGGTTCCCAAGGCAAAGGGACAGTCCTTGCCCAAAGAAGCAAATTGGGAATAAAATGTCATAGTTCATGTTTCAATATATCTTAGGTGCAGGCATGACCACAACCTTAGTAAGTGCCCTAGTTTGTTTCTGTGGGGCAGAAGTGGAGCATATCCTAAAAGAACTTTGGTTAAGCATGGTGATCTGCCCTGTTTCTCAACTTCAGCTTCCAGATTGTTCTGAGCAGTGCCTGTGCCTTGGGGTGGAAGTGATTCTCCACTTACTCTACCTTCTTTTTACCTCCTTTTTTTTTCTTAGCCGGCGGCAGCAGCTTAGCACTTGGAGCGGGTCACTTAGAATGGCTCAGACTCCGTGGAGCCAAGGTGCCTGTTGGCAGCATCTGCTGAGCACCTGGCCAGGGTTCTGGGGCAGGAGGATGAGCCGATGGGAGGTGCCACAGTGCTCCTCCTGGGCCATTGCACTCACAGCTTGTGGCCGCCCTGACGCCAGGATAAAGGGCTTACTCTGGGGACTTCAGAGCATTCTTATAACTTATTCAGATCTGAAGAAGGGGCTGACCTGCTTTATTCCTATTTCCTTTCTCTGGCCTAAGATGGGCAGGGAAACTGGAGAGGGAAGGTTGTGGAGTGAGGGAATTCTGAGCTCTTAGGCCACCTAGACTCTGTACTGCCACATTCCCATAGACCTTGGTGTCAAAAGTAATTTGCAGACCACAGAGGTGGCAGAAAGCAGCCCAGGACAATACCTGGGGCGAAGAGGCGGGCAGCCTGGGGACAATGTTTGCAGCTGATACTAGACTGCAGATCCATGGAAGGTAGGCAATGCACACCTCTGAACGTAGGATTCTGGCAGCCAGGGGGTGTTGGCCTTCTGAGGGAGGCTGGGGGCCAAATGAGTGTGGACTTGGGATTGTGCCCAACAGAGATGTGACTGTGGGGAGGCAGCGACCAGTGGCTGCCAATCTCGACCTCCAGTTTGGGAACCAGTGAACACTCTGGCAGGAGGAAGGCCAACCCCATAATGCTGCTGCTGCTCTTGCTGATTTCCACAGAGCATCTGGTGGCAGGTTTCAAAGCCACAGTGGTCCTCTTCCTCCCATTCACTGAGCCTTTCCACCCCGGCAGCTTTGCCTCAGGTTTCTTCCACTGGAGGTTGAATTCACAACCCTGGCCAGAAGGAAAATGAGCATCACCACAACAGTCACCACTGTCCTCTTTTAAAACTTCATTTTTTTCCAACTACTACATCAGTATTTTAATTTGCTCCTGATACCACCGAAAGTGGCTGTGATTAAAAAGCCTTTTCTCTCTTCTTTTTCAGCCAGGTTTGCAGCCTGGAGTTCACCTATTAACACAGATGGAAAAAAAAAAATAGTGTCTGATTTATAATGCTCTGAATTCCTCAAGTCCTTCACTTGTAATTCTCAACAGTATTCCTCTAGTAAAGTGAGGCATCTGTCTGGTTGTCAGGGTTTCGGTAATCCCCATGAAAACTGGGGGGAGACAGCCTACGTGAGTCTTAGAAGAGATGGACCAGAGAGGATCAGCACAGCATAAACTACTGGGTATCTCCTCCCCACGCTCAACTTGTGGTGTTACTAGATTCAGTAAGTCCTCTGGGACCCTTTAAGGTAAAAAAAAAGTCAAGAAAGAAAAACATCATAGCATTGGTCATGATTGGTACTGAGAGTTCTCAAGTAGTTATCCAAGTCTTTACTAGCCAGTGCTGGATTGGCAAGGGGGAGAAATAGTTTCTCATGCCAGCAATGCCCCCAGAATGCTGAGCATCACTCAGGAGGCTCTAAAGATCAGATGGGAGCCCAGCACAGTGACACAGAGCTTTAATGTCAGCATTCTGGGAAACCGAGGCAGGATGAAAGTTCTAGCCTAGCCTAAGGCAACTTAGTGACTTAGACTGGATCTCAAACTTAAAAAGGGCAGGGGATGTAACTTAGTACGAAATCCCTAAGTTCGATCTCCAGTACCAGGGTGAGGAGCACCAGGGTGGGGCCCCGCAGAGATCTGGAGAGCAGCCATCTTTCCTCCATCCCCTATCTTAGCCACTTGCTTTTCAGGAATTTTGGAAGGAGGAGCTCTGGGTGTTTGTGTCATTTGCTTTTGTGACAGAAGGTAAAAGGAATGATTGCTGTGGCGCTAGGAATTTCTGATTTATCTCATGATAAAATCTGGTTGCGTGGTGATCTATAGCCAGAAGGAAGGAAAAGATGAATGAAATCTCTGCCCTTATTGCCACCTCCCGATTCTTTTATTCTTTGGTGGTTAAGTACAGCAGGAATATCAATAAAGAGGCAGGCGGTTCAGATCTCAGTAAGGCGTGCTTGATAGTACCTGTCGTGTGGGGGTCTGGCCCGGATGGGTATCATCTCATTGCCTATATTTGGTCATAACCTGTCCAGATTCCTGTTCCTTGGCCATTTCAGTCCCTGCCACCTGAAGAAGTCATTCAGAATCCAAGGCCAGGTGGGGGACCTTCTTAAACTTACCAAAGACCCTGTCTCCTGGGAAACTAGAGAGAAGAGGATTTATTTGTGCATGGATTTATTTGTAGGAGGGTTGAACCTAGAGCCTTGGTACTGAGCTATATATCTCTAGCCATTTATTCATTCATTTATTTATTTATTTATTTATTTATTTAGACAAGGTCTTGCTAAGTTGCCCAGGCGAGGCTCTAACTTTGAACACTGCCCTCCAACCCCTACGCCCATGCTGGAATTACTGATGTGTTCTGTCTCGCTCATGCTAATGCCCACCCACAGGCCTGGTGACATTATTGTTCAAACTTTCCCGGTGTGAGGTAGGCGCCACTCTTCTATCCTTGGGGGCATTTTCATACCCTGGATCTATAGGAGTGAATGTGATTGGCTGGCTATGAAGAACTTGTCCCAGCCTCACCCATTGCATTGAGGTAGGTGGCGCAGGGAATATTTTGATCTCTATTACACAGATGAAGAAAGCAGCCCTTTGGAGGAGCCGAGGGCTTGCGTGAGCTTGAGAGCTGAGCCAAGCCTCTGTCTCGATCCAAGTACCCTTGGCCCCTGAGATTGCTCCTCTGTTCCCGCTGTAATGAGCAGACGCCTCCCTTTGGTCTTGTGACCACCCCTGCCATAAGGCAGTGAGGGCCATTATAATACCCCCTGCATAGCGAAGGCAGCCACGGCTCACAGAGGCCAAGTAACAGAGTAATAATTCTTCTAGTCAGAGTGTATTCATTTTATTATACATAGTTTATTTTCCCTGCCTGCAGCAAGGGGCACCCATTAAAATATAGCGTCCTGATTTTATAGAGAAGGCAGCTGTAAGGCCAAGAGGCCTCTCAGGTGCCCAAATTAATTTGGGGCTTATGGGTGCCCGCACCAGAGGGCTTCATGATATGCCTGTGCCCCACAAGAGCCTGGTGGCTGCTCCCTGGCTGGGGCCAAGGGATCGATGTGGACGTGGAGTGGGGCCAGGTGTCAGGGAAGTCAAGGAGCGGTTCTACAAGGGACTAGAAGGTGACAAAAACGTAAGGAACTGCTTTTCATCTGAGTATGAAATTTGCATCTTTGGCCTTCTGGGGAATTTTGTTTTTCTCTGCAAAATACCCATCTTCAAACATTACTCTTGTGCCAGGCACTATGCCAGTTGCTTGCACATCTACCCCTGAATAGCGTCATCTCAGCAATAACAGGCAGCAGGCATCTGCTTCTGCCCCCTCTGTCTGAGGGAACTGAGGCTCCGAGTGAAGCAGCTTGTCCCTGGCCACACACCTGGGCCGCGCTGTGTGCCAGGTTCCATGCTGTGTACCAGGAAAACATCGGTGAACAGAACAGAAGCAAATCACGGTGTTAGCAGAGTGGAGCCGAGAGAGCCAGAGGATAAAAAGCAAATATAATAAAAAGTCAGTGACACAGCGCATTAGAAAGGGACAGAAGCCACTGAAAAGGAACAACAGTGGCACAGAGGGAAGGAGACAGAGAGCCCAGGTGGGCTGCAGTTTTACATCACTTGGTCAGGCTGAGCCTTAAGGCTGCTGTTTGGGTCAAAGTGAGCTCTGGGGCTGCAACTGTGCACCTCTTGGTGAGGGTGGGACTGGGGGAGGGCTAAGGAAGGCCTGGCAGGGCTCGTGTAAATGTGACCCGACGTCCTCTATCCAGACAGGAAGGGGAGGCCCAGGCAGCGAGTGGGAATGATGTAGCCAAGGTCACTTGCTGGGCTAGTGTGGGAACTTGCTCTCATAACTGCTGCCTGACTCCTCTGTTTCTTCGGCTCTGCCCCCTTGGCAGGCCTCCCCTTGCCCCCATCCTCCCCGGTGACCTGTAGCTCCGGCAGCTCCATACCAGCTGCAGCGTCCTCCCCACCCTCAGAAGCCTGTATCTCTTCTTTCCTCTCAGAAATGTGCGTCCTTTCACCCCACACCCCAGCACTCAGAGTGGGGAATTAATGCCTTTTGATTTGAAGAGATCTGCGGCTGTCATTTTTGATATCTTGTGTTTTTGTATGCAGGAACGCAGAGCACAATTAGAATACAGTTATATATCCTCATAGTTATTAAAGCTTGGATTAACATGACATAAAGTTTTGTCTGGGGAGTCTTTTGCTATGGCTCAGGGAGCATTTTTTGTGACAGTAATAGGCTACAGTTAATATACTTGAATGATACTAGAATCTGTGTTATAAGGCAGAACAAAAGGGGTTTATCTGAAGCTGAATTACAAAGGTGGAATTATCACTATGAACGATCCACAGAGATCTGGGCTTAATTATTGTCGCTTGTGTCATTTCAGCATAATACGGGTAGTTACTAGAGCAGAGTAGAAGTGAGGGAGGGCCGGCCTGTCAGTCACCCAGGATGCCGGCATTCCCATCCTTTCTCTTGAGCACCAGGCTGGTCGCCCACCCTACAGAGCCACCAGGATGAGACCTTTTTCCATCCGCGACAGTGGCTGTGGGATGCTCCACAAGGTGTTTCTGCCAGATGTTTGTAATGACTCTGATGTCCCACTGCCAGCCCAGTCCCTGGGCCCCAGTCGAGTCCCCTGCCCTCCCGGGCTGTGGCACCATCGACGAGGCTGATGAACAGGCTGAGACACAGACTTCTTTCCTACCTGAAGCCGCTGCCACCACCTTCCAGAGCCTAATTGCTTTGACAAGCGGGAGGCGAGTTAATGCGCTCTGTCAGCCATTTGGTTTCAGAGGCCGACTGGCTTGCCCAGGTGTCTGGCTGTGGGGGAGGCAGCAGGTAAGCTCCTTCCCCGGCTGCTCCCCAGGACAAAGCACAGCAGCGTGGGAGCCAGGAGCACCTGGGCTTTTGTCGCCAGCTCGCTCTGCTCCTGAGAGGATTGAGTCGAAGCCAAGGGACAAGGTGGGGATGTGATGGCTCCAAACCTCAGCAGGCAGAGCAGGACACCCAGCGGTCTCTAGAAGCGCTGTTCTAGGCTGGATACTCAAGCACATCCCTGGGGGTTAGCAATTAAAGTGAGACCTTGTCTCAAAAAATAACAAGGGCTAGGGATGGCACTCAGAGACGAGGGCCTGGGTTCAATCCCCAGTACTTCCCACCAACCCCCAAAATGGAAAACCTGTTTTATAATGTCCATTAGTATTAATTACATTATTCACCTATCAGGAGCACAGTTACACCTTGTTTTGTGGCAGCTAAGTTCAGCTGTCACCCGTGCCTTTACCATTAACCACGAGAGACAGAGCCACTTTATTTTTATTTTTATTTTTTATTTTTTTTAAATTTTATTTTGTTGTACCGGGGATTGAACTCTGGACCCTGCACTTGCCAGGCAAGTATTTATTCTGCTGAGCTATCTCCCCGGTCCTCAGAACCACCTTTAATGGCCAAGGTGATTCCATTGGGTTTTTAAAAATGTAGCTCTTTGTGTCAAATCTGTGTGCTGAGAAGGGGGTCACCCTGGGACCTTTGAAAATCTGCTCCAAGTTGCCCTGCTCTAAAGTCAAGGAAAGGGAGTGGTCTTCAACAGTCAGTTGTGTGTGTGGGAAGGGCATGGGGTGCTTTACAGGGCTGGGTGGGTCCTGTCTTTTAGAATGAATAGGTAGGCGGAGTAACTGGCTGGAGTTATGGGGTTCAAAAGTCAAGACAACGGGCTTTGAGACAAAGTCAGTGTGAGGAGACTGCTTTGCAACGAGCCCTGTATTTTGCAAGTAGCCTTCTAAATACCTGGTTAGGGATGATTTGGGGTCTTTATCCAAAATGAAGATTCCTGAGCTCCACCCAGAACTACTGAGTCAGGTGGGGCCATGCATTCCACAAGGTCACCAGGTGTGACACGTATACACATGTGGCAGGGAGCCCCTGTGCTGTCTGGACAGCTGATGATGTCCAGTTCTAATGTCGCCATGGAGACCAGTGATGACATTGCCTACCACACACCCCAGAATACTCTGCATATCAGCAGAAGTGGTCATTGGTGTGTTTTACTCACTGGACAGGAGTGACAGGAAGTGGGAGCAGTGGCCTCAGATTACTTTAAAGGCAAAGTAAATGTGGCATTTTCTTCACATCTCCCATTTTATTTAGTTACTTAGTTTACTTCTTAGAGTTTCTTTTGAGACAGGGTCTTGCTGTGTTGTTCAAGCTGGCCTCGAACTTCCTGTGTAGCTCAGGCTGGCCTTGAACTTGTAGCAGTCCTCCTGCTTCAGTTTCCCAGTTTACAAATGAGAGAGCTGATACTTGAAGGGAGAGAGTTATGCCAAGGACACATGTTCATGGCAGAGCTAGCCCCCATAGCTGTAACTCCCATTGCCCACAACAATGTCACCCTTTCCCTTTCCATTGCTAAGATGATTTAAAGAAGGTTGGTTTTAATTAGAATAAACACAGTATTTTTCTTGCTGCAACAAGGCCTTCAAAGGGGGAAGAAAACGCTCCATACCCCAATTATGCCAAAGCAGTCCCAGTCCTATCCAGGAGTAATTAAAAAATACAGCTGACACTTGTTCTCTCACTCGTTTTTAAATGAATAGCTAAGTATCTGTCAAGATGATGAGCACTAGGCTGCTGACGGCCTTACAATCTCAATTTGCTCCCCACACTGAGGATGCAAAGGCTATGGCTTTGAGCTGTGGGGCATGGCCACCCCAGCGTCTGAGTGGCATGGCTGGTGGGGGCGTCTCCCTCACTGTGGTATGGACGTGTGGGGTGGAGGGAGAGTACTTATGCCATCCCATGATTCTCTTCTTTCTTACGGACCAATAAGATGCAGCTTCCACACAATACCCAGCAGAGTGGGTCTTGAGGATCTTTGCACAGAGCTCATTTGGCTTGGTTGGCAAAGAGTCCTCCAGTTGCAAGTCACTTTTTAATTAGTTCATGGAACTTTGGCTTCTAAAGAGTGTTGTCAGGGCCAGGGGTACAGTTCAGTGGTGGAATGCTTGCCTAGCATATGTAAGACCCTGAGTTTAGTCTACAGCCATGAATAAAAACACAAAGGATATCACCAGATAGATTAAGATGTCAGGTTTTGTATTGACAGTATTCATTTGGTGACAGTTTTGATTTTTTTTTCCCCAGAGGCTAAGGGTAAATGTGTATGTGTTCTCACTGTCATCTCCAACATTTACATTGTTCAGTAGACAAAATCAGTGGCAGACTTAAAGGGGAAATAATCATAAAACTTATTACAACAGTCCTTGTTCTTCATGTCTGCCCATTCATTTACAGCATGAGTTCATGTCTATGGTGTGCCTGCTGTCTATTGATCCATCCATCACCCGAAAACTTAACTGGTTTGAGACACTGACAGTCATCTTATTGTTGCTGATGGCTCCTGTGACCAAGAACCTAGGCGGGGCTCCATGGGTGTTTCTGGCTGCAAGCAGTCAGAAGGTAGCCAGAGCAGCGCAGTGAATGGCTAGCCAGCCACTTCTCTTCCTGCATGGTCTCAGAACTTCTGCTTGGGACCTTTCTCCACAAGCTGGTTTGAGCTTCCTCCTATCATGGTGGCCTCAGACCAGTCAGACCTCTTAAGTGACAGCTCCGGGCTTCAGCATGCCTTTTCTGATCTAGCCTCAGAAGTCATAACACCTGTGAGTCCCAGACTCAAGTAGAACAAAGCAGAGGGGACATGGACCCTGCCTTTAGATTGGTGCCAACTCAAGATCACACTGTAGTTGACATGTGGAATGGGGCAACTTTTGTGGCCATCTGCAAAAAATAAAATCTGTTCTGGGTGTTAGCTACCTGTAGACACACTTTGGAGGCGCAGGAAGTCTTACTACCATTTTATAACTTAGAACAATAAAACCAGAGAGGTCATGTGGTTTGCAGGCAGTCAGTCAGTTCCTGAATGGTCATTTGAACCCACATCTCTAGCTGCCAATCTAACTTCCCAGGGGGACAAGAGGTAATTGGCAGCCAGGTAGATGGCTCAGTGGAATAAGCACTTCCCTGGCAAGCACAAGGGCCTGAGTTCAATC
>NDGM011076722.1:0-10313 GCA_002564305.1 Octomys mimax
ATATATATATATATATATATATATATATAGATATATATAGATATATAGCTTTCTATGTCTCAGCCTTCCTAGGGGTGGGATTACAGGAGTGCACCACTACACCTGGTTTCAGGGAGGGCACTGCGCATGCAGGGTTCTAGGCCTGGCACAGTATGAAGTACTGGGGATTGAACCTGAGGCCTTGCACTAGTAAGGAATGTGCTTAGAGTGCTGAACTCTCTCCCAAACCTCCAGAAATTTTTTCTTAAAAATTGAAGGATTGATTATGTAATAAACCAAGCATTGACAGATTAAGAAGTAGGAATAGATAGATAGATAGATAGATAGATTCAATCACAATCACATTCTGCTCTTATAGTGGACTGTTTCTGGCAACACCTCTGGGAAACCTGGAGTGATGTGCACTCACTCACCTCTGCTTTATGTGATTTTCAGTAGGACAAAAATCTGAAATGCAATAAAATATTTAAAAGTTTCCAAAGTCATGATCATTTTATAATGTTATCATTATTCAGCATTAAGGTAGAGGACAAAAATACACTTACGTAGCATGCAGAAGATAAAGGAAAATGGCAGGATGACCATAGATTGACCACAGCAATGTCTGTAGAATAATTCAGACAATGTTAATAGACTAATGTATTCCTGTCATTTTTTTAAAGTGCTGAATATCAATGGTGAGTGTGTGAGATTTACCCAATAGGCTTGTTGCAACATACATTGATGGGCTCCATGCCAGAAATCTAGTAGGTCTCAGTATATTTCCATTTCTTTCTTTTCCTTTTTTTTCTTTGCTGAACCAGGAATTGAACTCAAGCCCTTGCACTTCCCAGGCAAGCTGTTATTCTCCTGAGCTATCTCCCTGGCCCCCAGTATATTTCCATTTCTAACCAATATCTAATGACAAAAATATTAATACAGAGAAAAGCAATATTGTAGAATAAAGTTTCATAGCTCTAACAACCTTTTGCAAATGTGAATGTTGAAGTCCTACCTCTGTGTATAACTCATTGATTTATGGGTATGAAAGATATTTCAAAAATCTTTCCACTCTGCTGGTGAGTTTAGGGTGACTAACTTTTCCAATTGTCACCAGACTGTGTAGTTTTCTGATGAATAGAATTTTCATGGCTGACTAGGAATGTAACACTCAAGATAATGCAGTTGACCAGCCTAGCTATGAGGCCAAAGTCCACTAGATGAGTAAATTGGTTTCTCTTTCATGAAGGATAGTGTTAAAGTTTATCTTGACATTATGTTCCAAACACTTACTCTAATGTGTGGGCATTCAAGAACCAGTTGTTTGAATTCACTTTGCATGACAGCAGATAAAAGCATCTCCTCTTTTCAGAGAGTGACAATGGAGCTTTAGAACCAACACTATGAAGAGTGGAAAAACTACAAGCTTTGGAGTTAGGATATGTGTGATAAATAGTAGTCCTCCATGAGATGGCTGTGTAGCTTTGAGCAAGACATTAAACCTATTTCACAGTCAAATTTTTCTTTTTCAAAGCAGGAAAACAAATCATTTTGTTTTGTGGTAATTAAGGAAATGATTTATTGTGATCATATCTAGCATAGTGGCTGATACATGCTATCATTTATCTCTGTAAATACTGCAATGTGTGTGTGTGTGTGTGTGTGTGTGTGTGTGTGTTAATGGTTCTTTCCTTCTTTACTGAAGGTGACGGCACAGTTATGCAGATTGTAGGGATTACTGCTGTTTCTATAGTTGGATAAAATTTATTCAGTATTTGGAACCACTGTGAGTAAGGAGAAAAAATCTAAAATGCCATGGTTTTGGACCTAAGCATAATAGAATGGTTTCATATGTATATAATTAAGGCAATATATTGTTTAAATTAAACCTCAGGGATGGAGATATCTCAGTGGTACAGTGCATGCCTAGGAAGGGTAAGGTCATAAGTTCAGTTCCCAGTGCCAAAAAACCCCACAAAAATAAATAGCACCTCAAAGAAATATGATAATATGCTACAAATTCTTAACTTCTACTCTAGAAAATTACAATCATTATTTTGGCTATATTAGGAAAATTTTTATTTGGATATTAAAACACATTTTCAATTAAATGACACTGTTACTAGAATGTAAAAAAATACAGCAATGCATAATAAAACTTATTTTGTGAAATTAAATTCAGCATTTCTTTACTCTTTGAATGAAAATAGAAATTATAAAATCTCCTGTGTCAAATTCTCAATTTATTTTAACTAATAATTTCCCTTTGTTACTAAAAATGACAATTAATTTCACAAGGAAAAGTAATATGTCTAATGTATTATTAAAGGAAGTGGCCAGCTATTACACATTGTTAAATGGAATAATTATGTAGATATCATTATTGTAAGAATATAAAAATAGCCCTTTTGTGTGCTGTCCTGTACCTGGATGATAGTAGGTTGAATTCACAATTTTCTTGTTTCATAAAATATCTTGGATCTTATTTTGAGATTTCTGTGAGTGCTTTTAGTTCTTTTCAGAACTAACACAATAGGAATGATTAATGTGTTGAATGGAGACACACCTGTGAGTTAGAGGAGGTGGAGAAGCTCACATCAGAGGTTGAGTCATTCGGTGTGTTCACTGTCTTGGTGTGTGGAAGCAAGGATACAAAAATAACTTAAGAACATATCCATGCAAGAAAGGGTGTGAAAGGAACGAAATGAGGTCAAGGGAAGTTTGGGATCTGGCCAAGAAAAAAAGGAGAAAAATAATAAATGGAACTACAAGAGCCCATGTTTAAGCAATAGTTAGGATAGGTGAACAGTAAAGTTGGAATCTGCAGCCCTTGCAAATCCAAAACAGTTCTAATTAACTCCAGAAAGCAAACAAACAAAAGACATGAGATTGTAGATGTTCCATGAAGATGTAAAGTAACCATATTTCATTTAATTATTAGTCACCAGGCTAATAAAAAGAGATTCTATTCAAAGAGATGTAAAATCTGATTGTAAGGTATGAACTTTAAAAGCTAAGAAAGCATCCCTGCCTTTGGTGCTCTCACTAGACAGTACATGGGAAACAAATACCAGTCATGACAAAATTATGTTCTTAGCATCTTAAGAGTATCAAGAAATGCAGCCACATGCTTCACTCACTCTATAGATAGCAAGGAATCTATCTCCACCAGTGAGTGGTATGATGTGTTTATCAGAGATCTAAAACTTAGCTTCATTGAATTACTGTACAGAGGGATACTGGGAAGTCTATATTAGTTTATGTTCTCTGTTTTTTGTGCAGGGTCTCACTATGCAGCTCAAACACATAGCGATCCTCCTGTTTTCAGCCTCTACAGTGTTGAGATTACAGATGCACACTACCACGCCTGGAGTATTAGTTTCTTAGGGTTGATATAAAAAACATCACAAGCTTTGTGGTTACAACAACTGCAACTGAATCAGTCTCAATTTTGGATTTGAATGCAGTATTAACATGTTGGCTACACCGTTTATGCACAATCAAGTGTTTGGTTCTGTCTTACATGCTACTTTTGCTATATTCTATATCTCTGTATATCCCTCCTCATATTTTCCTATGAGAAAAACTTACTGACTTTTCTTTTATTTCAATATATTTCTTTTTCTGTACCAATCAATAACTCTGTTCAAATAATTGCTCATCTACAATGACAGAGTTTGCTTCTTCATTTTTATTTGTCTCATTATAGTTTAAGGCCTTCTACTAAAATGGAGTCTCAAACTTTTTCTGTATATATGGTAATGTCCCGTTCAGTAGGTCAGTCAATGGTCACCTGGGATAGGAGCAGGGAATGGAGGAGGGGACAAAGGACAGGAGACGTGAGAAATGGAGACAAGACAGGAGAGTCTGATCAAGTCTCGTTTATTCAGGGGAGGTGCTGGGTATATATAGGGAGTGTAGGAATGAGGAAGTCTCTGCTCTTGACATCAGCAGGTATCTAGGCAAAGGAGGAAGGTCCCACCCCTGGGGCATAGCATGTGATTCATGGGGAATGAACAAGGTGGGAAGGAGCAGAAACTTAACTCAGCAGGGGACTAGAAACTTAAGAAAATGGCTGACACTATTATAAATTGGATACCAGTTAACGGCTTCCCACATGGTAACATATTAAATTATTTTCAAATGTGACATATTTAACATAGTGATTGTCAACTGTCATTTTAATACTGTCATGAGGGATATGAAGGGCAGATCTTGATCTGATTCTGTGTATGTTTTCTCCTCTCTATAATAGATGTCTCGGATTGAGGAAGGAGTTTTATTTAGCTCATAGTTTTTTGAATATTAAGTCCGTACTTGGCTAGCTCCAAGACAGAGTGGCACATGGCAGAAGACATCAGTCCATGCTAGCATAAAATAGCAAAACAGCAAGAACAAAAATGGAGGAAGAGCAACAACAAGCCACTTTCCTTCCCTTATACTGCATCCAGGCTATCTGCACCAGGACGTGTGTAGCATTCATGCCCATAATCCCAGCATTGGATAATGAATTAATCACTTCTAGAAGTTCACCCACATGACTGCCTGAGACTTTGGGGGCATAACTACACCCAAATCATAACAACAGGTCACTTGATTTTGCTCTTTGGTTAAGTTATCTTTTCTTAAATTGGTTATTCTTTTAGCAAGTTTAGTTGGTAATAGATCAATATCTACATTAAAGGTGAATTATGGGGGGGCAAGATAGCTCAGCAGTCTAAAGTTCCTACTTAGGCAAGCTTAGGCAAGCCCAGGGACTATGGTTTCATCCCCAGGAACACATGTCTCACAACCCCGACCCCAGTGTAGGCTGAGCAGATCACACACTCACACACACAAAGAAAAGGTGCATTACATATTTTCTTCAGGCAGGTTGAAAATTTTCAATATATCTAGCCTGTATTTGAGGTGGATTTTGGGTTTGTTTTGACTTTATTGATATTTAATTTCCTACAACCAAATTAATGCAATACTAAGAATTTTCATTTTTATTAAGATTTGAAATATGAACACCTGGACGATTTAACTGACATATTTCCCCTGCTTTCCAGTTTCAGCAGAACAAAGCTAACTATGACACAGTGAGGAACTTCTCATCTCTCCTGCTTCTTCATCATATGTAGAAACCCAGTGGAGTTTATCTTGGGGAGAGTTTGGCCTAAGCTCCCATCTGATTCCAATCTTTCTTGTTAACACTTAGAAGGTCCCATAGATAATAGTTTTGGTGGGAAGAAAATGAATTTTGTCTGGGGATATTAGAAATGCTAGACCCATCTTTTCCAATATGATTGATAATCATTCCATTTAGATATACATAAAAATATTTAAAATTTGGTCCCTTGATCACAATGGCACATTTCAAGTTATCAAAATCTATTTTGATTAGTGTTTACTACATTGGGTGCTTCAGATATAAAACTTTTCAATTTTGGTAGAAATTTCTATTGGACAAAATATAGTCACTCACATTTTAAATTATTCAGAGTAGCTTTCATTCTAATTAACTGCCAAGAATGACATGAATCAAAAACCTATAAACCTATGATTCCCATTCTCCTCCCCAACATTGGAAATTTTGTTGGTTTTAATTTTTTAAGTGTGAATTCACAATTTCTGTGTACACATTATTAAATAATTCACAATAAGCACAAATAAACACTCAATGGTATTTTGAGCCATAGGCTTCATACATACAATCAAGAAACAAATACAACTTTTTATTTGGTTATTGCGGTTAGGTATTTGGGTAGTGAGACTGGGAAAAAGATATGAAATTTCAGTTTTGAAGTATGGTAATGCTAGCATCATTTCTAAATATCATGATAATTATCATGCGTATTGAGTCATCAACCTCAACATTGTAACAGTTTTCAAAGTATATTTAATCCAAAATTACACTGTAGTGATAAAATTGAAATAATGATCTTGAAATTTCATCTTACATGCTCCTAGGGATAGGGAATTTGCTACTTTTGGTTTTTTTTTTCTACTTTCTAAAAAGATACAAAACATCAAAATATGACTAGAGTATGACATCATGTTTCCCATAGGAGAGAAAAAAAAATCTGAATAAAAGTGGAAAACCCAGACAGAAGTTTCAGGGACTTTTGTGAATTTAATTTGAAAGTGAAATACTATCTAGTCTGCTAATATCCGCTATTACTCAGAACATCCCGAGGATGATGCACAAGGTAATGGAACTATAAAATAATATGATTTTCAGAAGGCTGGAATCATTGAAGATAATTTTAAAGGATCACCACCAAATGACTCAAAATTTCAGTATAAACAATGAACGAACACCAAAAGTATCCCCAAGAATAAACAGTGGTATAAATTTCTATAACTCTGGTGTGAAATAATTACTTTTAAGGCATAAACTCATGTATGCAGTGTATTAAATATTGAAACTGTCCTAGCGATTTGATTTGAAACTGTCTAATTGCTATTTGTTTATCAATAAAATTATGAAAAAAAAGAGAGACCCAATAAACATAGCTATTATTGGGGATAAATAGACAAAAATATAGTGCATTCAAAACAACTTAGGTTCCTCTCCCAAAAGGGTTTCTGCAGTTTCAGTAAAAGTTAATTTAATTGTTAAAAAAAAAGACATAAACTCATGATCCACCAAAGCAAGTATTAATATATTTTAATATATAATGGAAATAGAATATGAGCATTCAAACATGACATGAAAAACTCCAAAGAAAACAGAAAGCTAGAAGAAATGTAATTAACTCATTAGAAAGATCATTGTTATATTTTATTAATCAAAATATATGGGTAAATAGTAAATAAGATCAAACAGATATATGAAAAATAATCTATTTAACTCTTAAGAAAACATGTTAAACTACATTAAGAAGCTGTTTTAACTTCTGAGCAGATTGTCAAATATCCAATTTCTAAAATGTATATTTTAAAGGTATGAGGGAATGTAATTGGGCATAATTCTTGTGAAAAATGATTTTATAATTTCAATTAAATATATGAATATACGTTTCCTTTTACCTATTAATATCTTTTCAAGAACAAATTCTATGAGCATGCTTTCATATAATCAAAGTTTGTTTGATGCTGTTTAAGCTGTCATTATTTTTAATAACAAAAATTTCAAAACATTTTGTGTCAATCAATAGGGGATTCAGTAAATTCATTTTTACATAATAAACAGTGGAATTCCATGGAGCTATGTAAAAAAAATGGGCATTTCTTTTTATTTAAATGCTCAATATTTGGTAGGACAAATTGTCTTTCAAATGGAAAACTGAACCCTAATCTAAATTTGTGTGATCATTTGTACAAAAGTAGGAAATTTCCTCATATGTCTTTGTTTTTATATACAGTAATTCAAGAAAAAAATGCTGTACAGATATACAGATTTTTGCTCTTTTTATGTTAAATCATGGAGATTTCTATGGACTAAAATATATCCTTCCAGATTTTCCATGTTGAAACTCAACCTCTCAGGTGATGCATTTTTTTCGGGACCAGGGATTGAACTCAGGACCCTGTGCTTGCCAGGCAGGCATTTTTTCTACTAAGCTATTTCCCTGGCCCCAGGTGATGCATTTTGGAACCAAGATCTTTACAGGACTTTGGAAATAATTGGATGTATATGAGAAGAAACCCCAAGGATAAAACCCTGTACTTGTATTAGTGACCTTATGAAACATGAAATGATCTCTCTCTCTCTCTCTCTCTCTCTCTCTCTCTCTCTCTCTCTNTCTTTGTCTCTCTCTCTCTCTTCCCCCCCTGAGGAGGGGAAGGATGCATATGTCCACCTGCCATATAAAGGGAAGGCTCCACCAGGATCTGAGTCAGAAGAAACCTTGATAATAGACTTCCCAAGCTCCAGAGCTGTGAAAAATAAACCTTTAATTTGAGTTATTAAATGTATCGTATATTGCTATACCAGCCCAAATAAACTGAAATGGAAATGTGTTAAGAAAAATTTACTAACTCAAAAAAATGACTCCACTTATAATGTTCCTCATGTGAAATTACATACTATACTACCAAAATAACCCGTATCTGTCCAAAACACTGCTGTCACTAAAATGTAACCATGAAGCCACATCTTATCTGTTTTTAGTGTTTAACAATAACTTCTGACACCCATCTTATATTTTTGACATTTTCAGAGATCTTGTCACATTTGTCAACAGCTGCTAAAATTTAGCCATAGTAGAAACAGCTATTGCAGAAAAACAGTATATTTGATTTTGTTTATGTAATGCCATATACCACTTTCTGTTTGTACACACAATAACAAGTAGTAGAGCTAATTGGAGGCTAAGCTATTTTGGGAAACATTTCTTTTTGTTTGTTTGTTTGTGTTTGTTTGTTTTTTTTTTCCTAGAACCAAAACAGAAAATAGAAAGAAAAAAAAAGGTCTCCTACTATAACCTGGCCTCCAAATAGCTCTGCTACTTGTTATTGTTTACACCAGTCAGGTGCTGCACCACTGGGCTACATGCCTAGCCTGGGAAATATTTATAAGAATTACAGGGAGCTGCACCTATGTGTTTTCAGTCACAAGGTCTTCAATATGCCTCAGTTATTCATTTAGGTGGCTCTGATTTTTTCAGTTTTGGGGGGATAATTACAAGGGAAAAGTGGAAATTAGTGACTGATATAACTCCTAACCAGATTTTTAAGTTAATATAGAAGAAAATGAGGTTCAACACTATTTTATTACACAGGCAGAAGATGAGCTATGAGGAAGTGTCTGAGCAAACTAGGTCAGCAATCTGTGCTATACTCTAATAACACAATGTAAGAAAGAAATTAAAACAAGATTACCTTAGAAATTTTCAAGATCATTGAGTGAATACAGCCAGGTATCATGCTACCCAAGGTAAGATAAATAAATGTTCTTCTCAATTTCCCAATTCAAACATTCCTGATACTTGATATCTGAATCCAGAAAGTGAGAATGGGAGTGAAGAGAGATTCAATCAGGTGTGTGATGGGAGATATATCACTGTTTTGGGAAATTTATGTTGGTAACAGCCTTGTCATAAAAATGCTGAGGAATTCTAATAATGATAGATGAATTCACATGCTTCCTAAAATTTCAGGAAATGTTTCATAGAATAAGTTCTTATTGAGCTGAGTTGCAAAAGATGATGGGAAGTTTATCAATCAGAAAGGAATGGTAATGGAGGGAGGACCATTCTAAGAAAAGAATTTGTGCAGGAGCTTTCATTGTACAAGGAAAATTTCAAACACACAATTCTGAAAAATGTAATGTTTTTATATGTCTGTTACATTAAAATTGAAGGTGAAAAGCTCATGTGATTTAGGAAAAGAGAATAACATTAAAAGATAGGTTTCTATTAGGTGATACCCTCCCTCATACTTTTCTTAGAACTTTTAAGTATGTCTCTTTTTTTAGTATGTCTTATAAGAAGCTAGAAATAGTTGAAATAACTAAACCAATATTTTAAATCATTATGACATGGGATATGCTGATGATAATTTGCATTTGTAATATAGAAAAGTGAAGTAACATGAGCAAAGTAGGTCAAGAAAATGTGGAAATGATATTAGAAAGACAGAATGAGGATTTAAAATTGAAATTTATAATAAAGTAAAAGAAGAGTAGGTCAACACCAGAAATATATATTTAGCCATTAGAAAAAGTGAGTGCTAGAGAATGTTAGAAGAGAGGCCCCCAGGATCGGTGTGTGAGTGGGATCTTCCATGCCTTCTGGATTGTACTCCACGAGCACCCAGGCCAAGCCTGTGTGTGGGACCTTCTGCAAGCTAACTACACCCTCTTCCATCAAACAGGCTTCATGTGGAACCCTATAACAGAACTCCCTGCAGAGAGGCAAGGGACAAAACCAATCCAACTAATCCAGGAGCAGAAAATCTTAACAGAGGGGCAAAGTGAGTCCAATTTCATGTGCTGCAGGACGAAGAAGCAGAGCACAGCAGCCAGACCCAAGTCAGGCCCACCTGGTCAAGTTTAAAATTCACAGATCCAGAACCCGTAAGTTGAGACACTTTGCTGGACTCAAATCTATGAGAAAATCCTTTCTCTTTCTTTCTTGACTGAGAGAGGGTGCAACAGGTAATAAGGGTGAACTAGTCTCCCTGAAAGACTACAGGTACAAAAGGGGAGCAGATCAGACAGAACGTAGGGGAACTAATTTACGTACAATTTCCCAATCTAATATCTGCATAGCTATACACTTCTAATGTTTGTTCTTAGGGTCTAAAAGGCAAACCCATTAGATACAAAAGTTTGTGAAGTGTGAAATCTCACTACCCATTATTAGTGTTGCTAATTATAGTTCTGTAAGTACAAAACTGTAACTGCC
>NDGM011076723.1:0-23004 GCA_002564305.1 Octomys mimax
GATGGCTCAGTGGAATAAGCGCTTCCCTGGCAAGTGGAAGGGCCTGAGTTCAATCCCCGGTTCTGAAAAAAAAATCAGGAAATACATGCTCAAACATCAAAATTATGAGTACCATATCAAAGCAAGATCAACTAAGATAAATGAAATACGACAGATATTATCTTAGACTAAAAAGTATTGATTGTTATGTGCAATTTCTTTGCAAGACTGTGGGAAAACAAGCTCAGTGTAAAAACCCTAACTTCCAAGACCTTACAGGCCAGTGTAGAGAAAACTCAAAACCTACTCAGTCTAAAGGTTTTGCTTTAACAGAAAAAGAAGCCTGATGCATGTAAGCTTTCTGTTGAACATCACCCGCTAAATCCCACCATTGACAAATCCACAATCACTCTCTAAGTGTTACTTTGGAGAATTCCAAAATAGCTTTATGTTTACTCTTCTCTTGCAAGTCTCCAATAAAATCAGAGTTAGAGTGCCAGTCAAGCTATGTTTATTATTCTGGAAGGTAAAAGGCTAAAAGTACAGCAGTATGCATTTTGAATTAAGCTCTCACCACAGCTAGTGAGACTACATCACACAATTTCCATCCTTCTAGCTTGTCCAGTTCATGCAGAAGACAACAAGAGGCCCTTGTGAAGGAGGGCACCAGACAGAAGGGAGAGGTGACAGCCATGGAGAGGAACAATTGCACCTTTCTTTCCCCAGCTGCAGGTGGCTGGCTTCTTTGTCTCTTTGTTGCTATGTTTCCTGACTGAGACACTCAGTACTGGGTTTTAACAGGTTCCCATCTCCTCTGTCTTCATGTTTTTACTGCCACAAAGCCCACTGCAAGTGTGGTGGACCACGCTGCTGCCCTAACATTGGGAACTCACCCAGTGTTTTTTTTTTTTTTTTTACAGGACAGTTGAAGAGTTGTAGTTCAGTACTCAGTTGAACCATGTCACAACATTTTATTTTTCTAATCCCAGTTTGGTCAGGTCCATTGACAAGAATTTTGCTTTCCTAGAACAAAGCTGCAATTTTCTATTGGATCTGTCTGTCCCCCTGAATACAGGCAGACCAGCTGTTTGCTGTTTAAAAGATAGGTCCTCTCCTGTCCCTGTCAATTACATTGGAAAAAAGTAGGCCAGGCCACATTTTTCCTGCTGTTACTTATTGAATTCTACATCAGTTTATTTTCTTTCTCTACTATTCAATAAAATAGCATATTTGAGATGTTATTAGCCATCTTTCTCCTAGCTAAACCTTGGAAAGTAGTTGTCTTTACAGAATGAAAAAAAAGGAAAAATTGAGAGAAAATATAAAGTACCCCAGGACAGAGCATATATTCTTAGCAATAGTGAGTAACTTGGAAACTATAGCTCATGAAAGAATCTTGCCTCAGTCTTATTAGATTGCTTCATCTCATATAGTGGCTAGAGTAAGACCTAAAGAATTTAAAATGATGAGAATCAGAAATAAAAATAAAAGGAATAAAAGCTAGCTAACAAGGATATTTCCTTTACCTGCTCAGTCCCTTTCTTCAAAGATCTTTGAAGAGAGGGCCTGGATTTTCTTTGCCAGTATCTAAGTCCTATTCCAATTGTATTGCAGGCAAGAGCAGCAGGGTAACTCAAAGAGAGATGATAAGATCACCTGCAATCTGAGGAATAAAGAGAAAAATGTGTGAATATTTTTAACCAAGTGGTCTAACAGATGTATAATTGGATACTGAGAAAAAGAAGATCCAGCAAAAGGAAAAGAAAATATTTGAAGCAGATTAAAAATTTCCTAGCTTTGGCGAAGAACATCATTGCACCTAAAACTTAAGTGAACTAAAGCATGATAAATACAAAGACAGCGACATCCGTACAACTCAATCAAACTTCTGACCCACAGGCAAAGAGAAAACTTTGAAATGCACCAAAACTAGGAATTGCTAATATCTCACCAGAAACAACAGAGACGTTGATTTATACATTTAAGATGCTAAAAACTGAGCCATCAACCCTAAGGCTGTACCCAAAAATATATGCCTCAAAATTAAATGTAAAATAATACTGTTGTATGAATAAAAGCTAAAAACATTCAGTACCATCATACTTGCATTATAAGAGAGTCTGAATGTTTTGGAGGCTGAGGAGAAATGATATCAAAAAGAATTCAGATCCCCAGGGAGACATAATGATCACAGGAAATAGTAACTATGTAGCGAATGGAGAACCAATTAATGTAAACATAGCTACATTGGATTTGAGGGTTTATGCTATATATAAATGCAAAGTGTGAGAAGCCAAGAGGAGACAAAAAAGATGATATGCATATATTTTCTCCAGACATTCTTCTATTTTTTGTAAAGTGATAAAATAATAGCTGCAAGTAAAATGATTGAAGATCAGTAAGTTAAAGAAACAAACTATAATCCCTACAGTCACCATGAGAATTATAAAAAGAGAAGCCAAAAACTAGAATGAGATTGCTGTATAGTTATTTTTAAATGGTTCACCCACAATAAACCACAAAAGAAGGAACCAAAGTTTAAAGAGCAAACACAAAGGGTGTAGTTGGCAATCCACCTGTAACAGCAGTTCAGACGAGTACTTCACTATTCTTTAACACTTTTTCTAAGTGGTCCCATTTCTCTTCTAATTTCCCTGCAGTTTATTTTAGAATGTCTCTCCTTCATTTTTTTTTATTATATTTAAAATAACTGCTTCAAAGCCCTTGGTAATCCTAACTGTGGTAGTTTAGAATCTATTATTCCAGGTAACTTCTCTCGACTATTTTCCTTTTCTTTGCATAACTAGTAAATTTTCATTGCATTATAAATATTATTGAAGAATTCTTGAGTTTGTAAAAAATCTTATTTTTGAAAGGATTAGTTTTTGGTTCTAGAAGATAGGTAAATTTCGGACTACCAACCCTGCACGTATGGAGTCTTGGTTTCATCATTTGTTGGCTAGGACTGTGGAAAGCCTGCGGCACTGGGCGAACATCTCTGCCTCCGCAGAATTTTATCTTCCTGGTTAGGGCGCTGCCACAGGCAGCAGCAGAATTATCTGGTGAGAACATCCAGCCATTTCTTCACACTGCATGTTTTGAGGTCTCTGCTATGAATGTGGTTTTATTACTGTTTACCTTAAATTCAAGGAAGCTTAGTTTTGCAATTTGTCTAAGACACTTTATTTTTGTATTGGTTGGTATTTTAGCCCCAGGATATGTCGCCCCAGTCAAAAGGACAACAGAGATTAACTGCAGCGAGCTTATCTGCAGTGTTTTCTGAGCACTACCTCATGCTCACTGTTATTAAAGGCCTGGAGTTGTGCGCTTCAGAGTGGAGCCCAAGGGATGGCCAGATTCAGTCTTCCGAAGCCACAGAGGCTCTCTGAGAAGCTGCCACCACCACCACTTTGTGCTGCCATGGCAAAGTCAGGGTATGGTTCTTAGAGAGTTGGACTGAAACAGAGGAAAGAAATAAAGCTTTTAAGACCAGAGGGAATAGGAGTGGTTGATAAAGTATTTTAGAGGGAACTGCAAAACTTACAGGACCCTCCCCTGTACTGAAGGACAAGTCAAGGAGGAGCTCTGAGGGAGCCGGTTGGTGTTAGCGAGGGGTGGATGTTCAAATCACAAAGCGCCGCACGCCTGCAGGCAGTAAGGTGCTCCAGCAAGCACAAAAGTAGGTTCACTCAGAGTGACAGTCAAATAATAAACTCCTTCTGAGGAAACAAACAAAAGAAGTGACAAATGGAAAGAACGTTGTCACTGAGGTGAAGGTGCAGTGACAAGGTTAGGAAGGGAACTGGGTGAGAGTGACATATCTGTCTACGTTGCCAAGTAGGTGAGGTCAGGAGAGGTCAAAGAAACAAAGACATCCTGGAGAGCTCAAGGCATGGTTACAAACACTAATAATATAAGAAATAAAGCAAAACAAGGAGCTTCATTTTATGGGTGATTGCGATTCAAGGCCCCTGGAACAATGGGAGTGTTTGATTTCTAACTCTCAAGCCATGGTTTCCTCCCCACCATTTCTCCCAAGCTTCCCGACTTCTCTTTCCTCTGCGCTACTCTCCAGGGTAGACTGGAGATGGCCCTGGATGGCTGGGGAGTTGAGGGCTTCATTTTCCTCCTTGCACAGGCCTGCGTCCCTCGGGCAGCAGGAGTCAGCGGTGGATGAGTGAAGGTCTTCTCAGCTAAGTGCCCTGCTATGGTTTGTTCACAATGTGCCCCCCCAAAAGTTCACACACTGAAAATTTGTTCTCTGGGGTGATGAGGTTGCAGTGGTAGGACTCTGTAGGGGGGAGGGCCCAGTGGTAGGTGGCTGAGTCATCACTGCCACCCCAGGAATGGGTCGGATCTCCCTGGGTGCGTGAGTGCCTGAGACAGTGGGCCGCGGTCGTGAGTGAGCCCAGCCCTCCCCGCTTGCTTCCTCTCTTCACTGTGCGAGTCCGTCACGGTGCCATCTGCATTGGCACCGTGAACCCGAGCCCTCACACAACCAAGCAGGCGCCAGCCCATGCTCCCAGACTGTGAACTGCCAAGCTCTTTCCTCTCTAAGTGTCACAGCTTCAGGAGTTGTGCGATGGAACACAAAACGCATTAGCACACTCTCTGAATGTGTTGGTACTTAGAAATAGCCTCTGAGGATGGCCACTCACACAGTCCAAGAGTTGCCAGACACTATAGTAAGAGCACTTCGTACAAAAGCCAGCCGGATGCTGAGACCACCTGAGAGTGGGTCTCACTGTATTCATACAGGGAGCGTGACTGGAGGAAGCTGCAGGCAGCTGAGTCCACCAACACAGGCCTGAATTATTTTCTTCAGAAGAATCCAAGAGCCTGGACAAACTTTCCATCTTGAAGACACTGAACATTTCTCATGTTAGAAACTTTCCTCTGATGTGTATATGGCACTCGGGGTCAATCAGTGTTACTACACGGAGCGAAAAAGTCACTTATTTTTTCCACCTATTGCAAGGGTCACGGCTGACATCGCCACAGCCAAGGAAAGTTAACAAACATAGCAAAAGTTATTTAACCACAATTTTAAGTGAAATGAGAGCCTTCGGAAGTGGAGGCCTGAAGACACAGGCAGAGCTGCATGTTTTTCTGGTAAGCTTGGATGAACAGTCACACAGCAATGGGGTTGACAAGAGCAGGTGTGGTGCAAGGGTGGGAACCTGTGGGAAAATGGCAGGGTCTGCCTGCCCTTATCTTCGTTTATCTCCAGGTATAAAGCAGACGCCTACCACATGGAAGTCTTCAGAATGGAGGAGGAGAGGATTCTGTTCACTGTCCTGCAGAGACAAAGCAGGAGAAGTCAGATAGTGATCTTTCTGCTCACGCCACATTCCTATAATGTATCATCCTGTGCTGTTCTGAGCCCCGACACTGCCTGGTACCTGAGGCCCAGACAGGCAACCCTGGCTTCTCATGACTCAAGCCTTAGAGCTAGACTCTTGGGGTCTTTGGAGTCCTGTACACAGCACTTTCCACAACCACAGAGCCAAGAAAATGCAAGCCTCAAGTGACTAAGATTTCTGAGGTCTCAGTGGACGTGACCCAGAGGGGCTGCCCATGACCAACTGGTGCCCTGCCTATGCCCTGTTTTGCTAATATCTTTGATTCATGTCACGATGGTCTCTTATGCGAATGCTGCCTGACCTGCCAGGAGGTAGCCCTGGACCAAGAATTCTAAGTTCCTCTTCGTGTCTTTTCAAAAGATCACAGACCATATTTCATAACCGTTTTCTTCCCTGGAGCTCTGCCTCGCCCCGGCATAGGTCTAACCCTCTGCAGCATGCGTGCTTTTTCAAGCAGGGCATATCATTTTCACTCTGTAAACAGAGGTTCTGTAATAATAAAACTTAACAATCTCACATAAATATGCATGGGAACTGCCACCCCTCCGCGACAGCTGGCGCACACATCTGCCTCAAATTTCTCTTCTGGAAATGAGAACACATCGTGGTTTTTCTCTCCGCTGCATCCTGTCTTAATGGCAGACCTACAAGCTTTTAAGAAAACACATTACATAACCCTTCAAGTGGCTGGAGTGACAGGGTTCAAAACAGTCTTGGCTTGTGTGTGTTTTACTTCCTTTCCTCCTTGGACAATAATTTCCACTGTAGCACCTTTAAACGTTTGACAATGAATTAGCCTGGGTACGAATTTCTTGGAGTACCTTTGGCACCTGTGAAGCTAAGTTTCAGGCCTAAGGCCTGACATACCTTGCCTCACGTGGAGGAGATGGCATCTGCCCGGCTTGCACTTGGTGGCGCACTGATGTTTAGCCTTTGACCTGGAAAACTTAGCCCTGTAACTGTCTGCTCAGCTAATGACCTCTGAGTAGGTGAAAAGCAAGCTCGCGTTTCCTCGCTTTTGTGCGTTATGTTCAGGCTCTCAGGAAGCTCTGTTGAAGCACTGGAGAGGGCTCTCCGGTGACCGAAATTATTCTGCCAGCTAAAACAACTTCCTCTCTACCACCCCCTGGCATCAGGCAACAGTGACAGGAAGGTTAAAGGGAGAGCGCCGGAGTGGGCTGCAGCGAGGCTGGCTGAGACCAAAGCTGTGGTGCCGCGGCATTTGTTGGTTAGCACCCGGCTTGCTGGTCTCTGGCCTTGCACTGGATGTGCCGTTTGGGTCTCCTAATGACTAGCCACCCACCCACGCCCACTGCGGGCTCTTGGGGAGGCGCACTGCTCCTTCTTTCTGTCCACACTTTAATGTGTGCGTAAGCTTTCCTGATGTGATTTCCAGCTCTTGGTACACTGTTAGGCGGCCACACTTCCGCCATCCTCTCTGGTCCCTACCACCGCCCTTCAAATGGACCACTGCCAACAGCCTGGCAGCTCCTGGTGCAGGTGGCCATGCAGTGACTAGTCAGCATGCAGAACGGTGAGACCTTGCCCCCCCTGCAGTCTCCATGAAGTTTGCTCCAGTGATTTCTCCACAGCAATGTCACAGGCTGTTCTTTTTTACCCTGAGAGGTGGAGTTAAAACTAAAATTGTAGTGTGTGGAGCCACCTGGATCAGATGTGGCCCCAACTAGGAGCCCAGCAGCTCCTCCATTCCCTGTCATCCAGAGAAAGTGCCACGGGCCCTGGAGGCAGAGCTATGCCCGGGCTGGAGGTGACGAGGGCAATTCTGCACTGCAGTTTCTCTGTCAGAAAGCACTCGTCTGAAAGCACTCAGCAGGTCCCTTGTCCTGGGTCTGTGCCATTTTGTAGGACAAGTCACAGTGAAGTTTCTTAAGCTTCTTCTACTCAGAGCTCTAGAAGAATTCCCAGAAAAGTGTCTGTGCCAATTTTTTTTTCTTGAAATCCAGGAACTGGTTGATAGCACAGCATTTCACTTCTCCATCCCCAATCTGGCGTTGTGGGCGAAACAGACTTGGAAAGGTTATGATCTAGGTCAAAGATCTAGATGGACTATTTTTGGCTGCATGTCTTTAAGCAAGCCCTTGCTCCAGTGGAGCCTCAGTTTTCTCAGCTGTGAAATGGGTGCCCTACGACAGATGCTTGCCTTACCTAGCCTGCAAGATGAGCTCAATGACATGTGCAGGTATCCTACGCTGGCCACTCTATATGTAAGTTGGTCCCTATTATTTCAAATAAGGATTTTTTTTGGATTATAAAATTAAGCTTGTTTATTCTAAAACTTTTCAGAGAGTACAGGAAAACATAGAACATTGAAACTTGTTTCTATTTTCAGGGGAATAACCACTGCCAACATTTTGTTTTCCTTTGAGACATTTTTTGTGGGCATGCTCCCTGGTTACAAAACAGCATGCTACCATACAAATTGTTTGTCAATTGCAATTTTTATTTAATGCAATGTGAAAAAAAATAAGCTATTACTATTTTACTATGAAAAAGAAAGCAGCCTAGATGCAAATTAGAGATAACACAAATTTAGGCAGCATACGGCGTTGCTGTACTGTGTCAAAGTGAATTATTCATAAGCATTTGTCAGAAATATCCAAGGTTACTGAGCTATTCTAGAACACAGAGTACAAATTCTGAGCAGAGATTGCTACATGTTCAATACAACCTATTTTCCTTCACTCCCAGGCACATGGCACAGCTATCTTTGCTGGAGCCCCTTGCATTTAGATGTGGTCATGTGACCGAGAAGTGGCCAATAGAACAGCAGAGGAAGGGATAAGTGCCAGCTCCGAATCCAGTGGCTAATCAGGCCAGGCCTGTGCTGTGGAGGCCCTCCCTCCACAGGGAGCCCCAGGGAAGGTGCCTATGAACCACACTCCAGCCCCAGCAGTGGAGTAAACCTCCTGCAGAGCATGTTGGTCTGGAAAGGTAGAAGAAATATGCTCCAGAGCTATTGAATCTCAGAAGTATGCATGACAGCAGCAAGCTTTCCTTAGGCCTAAATACTGAAATGTATAACCTATTTCCGGTTAGCAAGTACAGATATTCTTCAATATCACTGGGAGCTTGTTTCTGCCCACAGGCACCAAGAACCCCACATGTTCAGGCTTCTTAAATAAAATGATGTATTTCACACAACCCATACATAATTGCTTGTGTTAAATCATCTCATATACTTGAATTATCTTACATGTAATTCTTAATACAATATGGATGCTAAGTAAATATTTCTTATGCTGTGTTGTTCAGGGAAAATGACAAGAAGTCCATGCATGTTCGTCACATAGGCAACTGTTTTCAAGGGCTATGTGCCAGCTCTGAACCCAGCAGTTAATCAGGCCAAGCCTGGCTGTGGAATCCCTCCCTCCATATTAGTCAAATCCATAAATTTGGGCCTGGGAGATGGCTCAGTGGAGTAAGTGCTTCCCTGGCAAGCGCAAAGGCCTGAGTTCAATCCCCAGTTCTGAAAAAAGAAAAAAATGAAATCCATAAATTTGCAGACAGAAGACCAAGTGCACAGATCAAATCCTGGTGAAGAGTCAAAATTTTCCTGACCTATAAACAGGGTTGAACATCACTGACAGCTTTGGTTTCATAAGTGAAGAGGAAGAATCGCCCTTTCCTGCTTATTCCTCCCCACACTCTTACTAAAAAAACCTTAAACTGTTAATCCCGGAGAAAGGTCTTTTTCCTTTATATAAGATTAAAACTGAAAATGCAAATATCTCCAAAAGAGATAATGCATTTCTTTCACCTTAAAGTGTGAATAATAGATATAATTTCTAAAATGATGAGAGAGGTGAAAGAAAGCAGAGAAACAAGAATCTGAAAGAAAACAGAAAGTATAACACAGAGAAAGAAAGGAAACGTACCAAAATGGATAGTTCAAAGTTCAGATATTTCAAAGTATGCCTGAGAACAACCAGAAGAAGTACACCAATTGAAGGCACAATGCTTAGTTCAATAAGGACCATGAATAAAGGAGGAGCGCTCCTGTCAGGTATTATAAAGAGTTTGAGATTTTAACCCACTTGCAGGTTAAGGAGTTGGCTTGCCCCAATATTCCTTAGCGGCTATAGAAGACATGTGGCTTTTGGTTTGGAGACAAAGTCTGTTCTCAGGGCAAAGTGAACAGTATGAGCTTGTCTTTTCCCTTATTTCCTCCTGTGCACATCACAAAGCAGGGTGATGTGGAAGACCAGGCAATCTTCATGCTGCAGCAAAAGAACTGTGGAGCTTGGAAGCCCCAGTATTTTGTGGTGGACTACAGCACACCTGCTAGACACTTCTGGAGAGAAGCATCATGTTGATTACACTGGACAGTAAGCAAACCTACTGCCTGCACCAGAGAGGAAGATTGTTCCATCTCCCAAGGCTGTATGTCTCCCAATAATCCTTGGAAAGACAGTCTTCAACAAAGTGCCTGTTTTCAAAAGACACAGAGAAAGACCACAGGTCCACAAGTGTTGTATCAAACAGTTTCAACATTTAGGTACTCACCAGCCAAAGATGAAATGCAGAATGCTGGTGAATAATATCGCTGGCTGGCTCTGGGTAGCATTAGCAAAGTCTATGTTCTAGGAGGAAACCACAGTGTGGCCGAATCTGTGAGCTAATGTCCGAAACACAGGAGAATACTTCGGTGCTTCCACTGCCTCGTCACATGCCTAGAACCTGGCAGAAACCCCAAAGAATGAATGCAACATTATTCTTGAAATATCACTATATTTCTTCCCATGGCTTGCCAGACATAGTTGTTTTACTTTTCTTATCAATAACCTAACCTAAGATTTTCAAGCTTATAGAAGATCTGCAGTGGGATTGCCTGTATATAGTATAGTGTACTCCCAGGAATTGGATATTTGAGAGTTAGGAACTATGTAAGTAGGTATGAATGGTTGGCAATAGATACAGTTATGTGTTTTTGCCACATGCAATGGATAAGCTGAATGCAAATTTCTCACATATTTTATATAAGACCTGTGCAGTTTTATGAGCAAGCAGGCAGATCTGGTCCTTGCTCACATGCCACTGGTGGCTCTCTGTGCAGCCTTGGGGGTCTGTGCAGGAGCTGTGTGGCGTTCCCTTGCTCTGCTCTGTCTCATAAGTTAGGACCTTGGTACTTGCTCTGGCTGGCTCTTGCCTCATAGCTTTCCCTAAACGTTCCCAGAACATGACCCTTGGGCAGATGTCAGTGTAGTCAATGGCAGAAATCAGTCCCTATCTTGAAATAGATGAGGGAGAGTTGGTTTGCACTTAGAAGGTCCAGTGGGACTGCTGGGTCATCACCGTTGGCAGTAGCAGAGCACCTATTGTGTGGAAATTAAAGCTAATTCATAAGCTGGGGACAATTTGTGACTTTGTAGCAAATCCAATTTCTTGGGAATTCAGATGCATAGAGGCTACCCTCCAACAAATAGATATAAACACTAGCCTATATCAAAAACAATGGAGACTCATACAGGTCTTTGTCCAGTGTAGGAACTATCTGTGTCACTAAGAAAGATTAACCATTATGCTTATCTTTCCCTTATTTAATACTAGAAAGAGCTTAATTAAAAAGTAGCTGATACTGTCGTTTCTAGACACCACTACCAAGACATGAGGGAAACTGCATAGAGGAGGTTAACATATTGTGCGTTGCGAGAGTGGCCAGCGTATGCTTTGGCAGTACCCTGCCTAATGGATGTTAAGCTTGGCTATTCAAAGGTTTCCTAAACTTCGCATTTCTTTTAGTGGGTGCCGGGTGATGGTGATTCTGTCACCAGACTAACTACAAAAATGAATAAATTGAATCTCTATTCAGATCGGGCTCTTGGCAGCTCCGTTCCACATAATTTTGGGTGTGAAGCTTGATCAGCTCTAGGAAATGCATGCCACTGTGCAAGAGTCTCTCCAATCTGCCTTTTCAGTGCTCACATTACCCCCAAAACGTTCTTCCATGCCGTCTGCAGTCAGCTTTATTCTCCAGCCAGGCGACCGCCAGATCTATTTCTGTCTCTCAAGCTAACTTTTGCTGGGTATTTTACATGACTAGATTTCCACAGTGTATTCCTGCCGGCTTAAAAACAACTTGGCTTTGTTAGGTTCTTTCGTGCCATCGCAGCCGTAGTCTGTGCCTTTAGGTTACTGTGCGCGGCATTCCACATATGTACATGTCATGTGGTGACGCCTCTGTTTGTGCATGCTTTGTTTGGGGAACAGTTCGATTCACAAACAAAAGCATTTACCAAAATTTTGCTTTTATCTGTGAATTCTGCTTTGAGTGATGAACATGACAGTGGCCATCTTTCCCACATGAACATGAATGTGGTCACCTTTTCCAGAGTCATGGAATGAATTAAACTGGTGAACTGAGGAGCCACTAGGCATCAGCTGGCAACTGCGTTACTTACCATTTAGGTAAAAATCTGCCAGTTTTACCCTAACAATTCACAGATTTTTGCCTCCATCCCACTAGCTACCATACTTCCGGCAGCAAAGCTGCTGAATTTTGGACCAATGTCTTCTTGGAGACCTCCCATTCTACCTGCTGGTGCTGCCCTGGGCTAGAAGGTCACCTGTTCTTACCTGAAGGTTACCCACCCTTTCACCAATAAAGGTGGCACATATTGCTGTGCTTTGTGTCAGTTTCCAATGTCTTGAAATGTTTGTTTATTGAAAGGTTCATCCAGCTTTTGCAAAGGAACCACAGACCTCTTCATGATAATCTAGACAGAAGTCATTTACTGTGAGGGATCTTGAAGGGCAGGACATCAGGCTTGACTGGCAGTGAAGGTCAGGAGGAAACCACTATACTGAGGGTCAGAGAGACACAACCTGTAATGCTGCAGTGATGTTAGCCTGCTGGAGTGCGGGGGGCAGTTAGAGGGAGAGATTTCAATCCAGCAATTCTTGCATTAGTTAAACAGGAAGGTTTGAAAATCTTAACACAATCAAATATGATGAATGTCGGTTCTGCAAGGTCTTATTTAAATGTCTATTTCTACTCCATGTAGCAAGTTTGACACTATTAATACATCCAGTTCAATGCTAGGAGACGCACACACTCTCGTCTCGTCTTCTCAGCACTCCATGCATGTCCATATGGGACAAAGCTTACAAGGCACTCAGTCTGCAGCTCCTTCCTGCACACTGCAGCATCCGTGGAGGTAAGTATTGAGAAGGAGCTGTGCTTTCTTTGGCAGTAGGCATCTGCAGTGTGTCCAGTGTTTCTTGTCCTTGGTGCTGTCATACCCTGACCATTTTTTGCTTGACAAGATGCTGCCCTGTTCTCTACTTACAGTTTAAATGTCACATCTTCCAGGAGGCCTTCCATGACACCTTGAAAGACTTTCTCTGCAATTCCAAGGTCAAATGCTAATTCTGAGTCTGCACACCTATCTCTTCCTTCAGAGTTGAGCTCTGGGATGTTTGGGCCCACGTTACATGGTTCACAACACTCATCTAGGAATGTGACATGTCTTCAGAAATGTGTTACAAGCAATTTTATTACTACAACAAATGCCAAGGATTGTTTAACTTATAAAGAAGAAAGGTTTATTTGGGCTCACAGTTTAGGAGAGTTTAGTTCCTGGTTGGCTTGGCCTCTTGCTTTGGGGCCTTTGTACATGCAGCATATCTTGGCAGGCTCGTGCAGAGCAGCAAAGCCACACTGCAAGGCCAGGAAGCAAAGGCGGAAGCCACTGGGCTCCCATAATCCCTTTGAATGTGTGACCCAGTCACCCAGAATCTATCACCTGGTGCCACCCCTTCAAATGTTCATCATTCCCCACTAACACCAGGTGAGAACTAAGCCTGCATGCCAAGCATTTGACCTATGCCAGGCCCCGTATGACATACACATTTTTTTAGAATGAGTAGTAGTATAAAATGCTTGCGAAGAGGACCAATTCCTGCGGCCTTTGATGAATTACACAATCTCTGCAAGCTTCAGTCCAGGTTTGAGAAATGGAGAAAATCATTATACTTTGAGGATTAAGCAGGAAGATATATTTTAAACTTTTAATTTTTTTATTTTTTAAAGAGAGAGTACAATAGAATTAAAACAGAAAAATTTATAAGTGATACAGATTTTCACTTAACAAAATAATGTAAATTCCACACTATTTGTTGTAATACATAGTGTGGTCTTCCAACCAGTTATTCATATTACTTCTTGGCACATAACATCTGAAAATAAATGCTCAGAACAAGCTAACTGATAATCAGGAACCAATGAAAGTCACGGTCAGTGGCAGTTGGAAGGTGCTGCTCAGTGCAGAGTGGCGCTGCATGGGGCTCCTGGCCGCGGGCTTCTGCACCCACTGTATGGGCCCTCAAGCTTTTTTTCTCTCCAGATCTGCCCCAACCTACACCTGAGCAGTGGCACCAGTGCCAGGGTGAAACTGTGACACAGAAGATGTTTCCCAAGGCTCCTGATTTGTCCAGGGGGTGATGCCTGGAGGTGCGATTGTTAGATTCTCCTTTCACTTTCCTTCTGCCGTTTCTCACCAATCTCCTTTCATAGCACAAGGCCAAGCCTCTCCTGGACCATCCTTGTTCTTTCTGTGCCCCTTCCCTGGCATTCCTCCTGAAAGTCTGCATCTAGTCTCATCCAAATTTCTGCTTGTCAGAGAATCCAAGCTGACCCAGGTGGTGCCCTGGTGGCTCAAGAAGACTGGAGTTCAAGAGCAGATGAGCACTGCCCTACTGTCTTCCCAGGGGGCACAGCACATGCATCCTGAGTGTACTGTGGCTCACACAGACCCTGAAGTGTGCAGCAGCTTGGTTGCTGCAGAACTCTGTTAGTGATCTGGCAAAACCCCAATGGACAGGATGCTCTTCAGGAGCAACGGCTCAGGCACTTTGAAGAATTACCTGGTTACTGCTAAGCCATACTGGGATCTGTGAGAAACCTAATGAGGCATGGAGGCATGGAGGATCATGAATAATTCAAGGAAGAGCCAGAAGGCCTTTGTGGTCTCTTTAAAAGTGGCCATCACATCCCACAGTGTGAGGTCTGACTCAGCAAGGGCCAGACTTACCTGATAGCTGGAGATACAGAACTCGGGAAGTTCCCAACCTTCCCAATCCAAGGCCATCTGCTGTACTGAGCTTGGAACCAGGTTGAGAAAATGTGGCACCCAGAATGGGACAGGTCATTTCAGCGGTCCTAGCCCAGTGGAGTTTGGCTGAGGGAGGCAGAGGTGGCCCATCCCTCCCACCAGGGGTCAAAACTTCCCTCTATGTGGAAGGCATGGCAGAGGCTGCTCCATGAATTGGATCTCCCTCATGAGCTGGTCCAACTTCCTGGCTTGAGTTTCAGTGTAATTCCTGGAACTGAAACGCAACACAGCCAGCTAAAAATATAGTTGGCCTGAGGAAGCAGAAATGAGATTACAGCAAAGGAACTATGAAAAGAAAGTTGCACATGGCAGCAACTGCCAAAGAAGAATGATTCGGGAGTGGACCTCGAGAATCTTGATAACCAAAAGAGGCTGTGGGTTCACTCCTACTGTAGCCTCGGTGGACTTGAGGAAGTGAGGAGGGTGTGGTGGGCCTTACCCACTAGAAGCTGAGAGGCTGAAGTTGGAGTGAGGACTGGAAAATTGACTTACAGAGGCCCAGAGACAGTGAAGAGCCCATGGCATCCCTCGAAGCAAGACACAGGTGTGGTCAACAAGTCAGTTGCTTATATCTGTAGCCAGCAAACAGCAAGAATCAAGGAACAAGAGGCCAGAGAGTACACCCCAATGTGACACACAAATGATAATGGCCCTTTGTTTGGACCTAAAATCCACTGACTGAAAAGTAAGGAATTTACAAAACTGTGAAAATATGCACTTTAATGATTCTCTATTTTTTTTCTTTCCAAATGTTATGGTCGGTGTCCAGTTGTCCCCCAAAAGCCTCATAAATTCATGGGATGGGACTTCTAGAATTTGAGATTAACTCATGATCCACTAGAGTTATGGGTAATCCAAGGCTTGTATTATGGGTCTTGGTACAGCTGGGATTATGGGTGCGAGTGCTACACCCAGCCTGGGGCAGATAGCCTGAATGTAACGTAAGAGAGACAGAGAGACAGGCTTTCTCTCTGTTGCCACTGTTGCTGCTATTCCATTTGCTCTCTTGCTCTTTGCTGCCACCATGGAAGGTCGCTCTCTGCTATGTGCCACTGTGCCATCTGAGTGTGGACTAAAACCTCCGTTAACTGTGAGCTAAATAAACCTTTCCTTCCTTCATTTTGAATGTTGGGTATAAGTCCCAGCAAAGAGAGAAGAGTAACTGACATGAAAGGAACTTCTAATCATTATTTGGCAACTATACCACAGAAAGGAAAAGACCCAGACATTCAGAAGGTTATTGGACAAAGGACCTGAACTAATATCATTAGTCAGAAATCCAAAACATCACCAGAAGCCATTAAAAATAAAACTGATACTGAAAATTCAGTAGGAAAAAAATGACTGAGTTGATAGATAGTGACTATGGTTTAGACTACAGTGGTCCTCAAAAGCTTCATGTGCTCAGAGGTGGTGCTTTTGGAAAATGAATAGATGACAGTGATGCCGCACTTATCAGTGGGTTGACCCATGGATGACTTTAAAGCCAAATATACCACTAGAAACATTAGTTATAAGGGAGCCTGGGTGGAAGAGGTGATTTTCTGAGAGTGTGCCCTGGGTGACACGTCCCCTTTGCTCCTCCCCTCTGTCTCTAGTTCCTGGCTTCCATGAGGCAAACAGCTTCTCTCAGCATCCCCTCCAACTGTATTTCTTCTGCCTTGGAGTCAGTGAACCTCAAAACCATGAGCCAAATCAACCTTTCCTTCTTTAAGTTGTGGATGTCAGGAATTTTATCCCAGTGCCAGGAAAGCGGCTAACACAATGCGAGCTAAATACCCCACTGCCACGATGGACACACGACAGTGTCGTCTTGGTAGAGATGGAGGTCAGAATTAGTTAGAGTACACCAAAAGAATGAACCTAATATAAACACTGATGACCCAGCCATGACTTATGACACATACAGGATTTATGAAGCCAGCTTACCGTGGCCGCCTACAGAGTGAGGGGCGGGTGAGTGAAAGGAGTGTCTGCACTCTGGAGCACGGGAGGATCCAGTCACACGTTGAAATCCTGGAGTTCACTGTACAGTGCTGTGTGAATCCATATCAGAAGTCTGAAGAGGCTTGCATCTGCACTGGAAGCCTGAGTGAAACTCCAAAGACAGTGCGGAAGACTGGAGCCTCGCTGAAGAAGCAAACATTGGGAGGCTTCCTGCTTCCCCTTTTGATTCCATCCAGGCTACAAGTCTACTGGTTGGTGCCACCCATATCCAGTGTGGGTTTTCCCTGTCGGTAAGTCAGTCATCCAGACACACCCAGAACTGCACTCCAGTAATTCACCAGGTAGTTCTTATTCAAGTTGATGCCACAATTAAGCGTCAAAAGGCTCCCTATGGGTCCTAAATCATGTGCTTCTATTTCCCTAGGTCTATCCATGGGTTGTTCCCTTCAAATACCAAGCCTCCAGCCACAGTGCACAGCCCCAGAATGGCTCACTGAGGACCCATCAGACCTCACCAGCAAAGTAACTGCATCAACCCCTTCCATCCTAGAAAGACCAGTGTTTAACCCTATGGGCATCTATACTTCTTACTTGTAACCACTTCTCTGTTTACAGAGACTCATTCAACACCTCTCTCCAAGACTAGTGGAATGTTTGATCCACAAGAAGGAAGCCACATGCATAGCATCTAGCCAGGGGACCCACCCTTGGTGAAGGAGATGAGGAGTGGGCCTATGGTAATGGTACCCCTTATTTCTCTTGCATATCATAACATCCAGAAGCTGCCTCCCTCATGGAATGCAGAAGCAAGTTTCTAAAAGTGCAGACAGTGCACCAATTTGGGAAGTTCCCCTGCAGGATGCAGTACACATCCTTAGTGGAGGCTACATGTGGCATTGTGTCCCACGGCAAGGCAATGTTAATGTGAGGTGAGAGATGGAGTGGCCTGAGACTCTCTCAGGGTCTCACAGGTAGATTTTGTTTCTCATCCTTATAGCTTCAGGCTCTCCAGAGTGTTGGTGCTGGATTCTCAAGAGGAAGGAATTTTTTAAAGACAGGGTGGTGGAAACCACTATGAAGCTGCCTAAGCAGGACATAGGTTAACCAATGGGCTTTCCATTTTACTTGTGAGTCTGTCCAAAGCCAGGGTCCCTTGCCTGAAGATCGGTGGGGGACTCATACTAAGTGAACTTTTGTGAGTCACTGGTCCCTACTAAGGGTTGCAATGGAGGGTGAAGCCAGAAAACTCAAATGAAAAGACATGGACAAGGACACCTGGATCCAATCTCAACTGGATAAAGACTGTGGCCTCAGGCACCTCACTCCTGGATGGATTAAACTGATGCTTTACTTAGAGAGTTCTTGAGTGGTTCTGCCCTTCTTGAGTACTTCCCTCCTTTCTGATGACTAAATAAATATTGGCTACCCAGAGAAGGTCTTTATTTTAGCCCCGAGAGAATCAGGAATTCTGTGAGTGGGCTCCGGTCCTCCTAGAGCCCTGAAGTCAATCCTCTTCATGTTTGTTTAGCCTTTGCCTTACACTCATTGCGGACTTTCTCAGTCTGTGGTAACTAAGGATAACATTGGCCCTGGTACACCATGAGCTGCAGCTGCCACAGAACACTCTGCACTCCTCTTGACTAAGGACCGGTGGGAGAGCAGCAGTGGTGTCCCCATCTAAGCTGAGGTGAGTGCCCATGAGCAGCAGATGTAGCAACTGCCTTTCCTCAGTGAGGGCAGAAGGAACACCCTCAGAATCCAGGCAGACTCTCGTCCCCTCTGGTCTGTCCCTTATTCCACTATAACTGCTAATGAGTGGGTGCCACAGGCACAGCCTGAGAAGTGCCAAGGTCCCAGTCCTCTCAGAAATGACAATTTGGGTCAGAATCCCAAGAAGTCACAAAGGCATGCCAAAGCAGGTGGGGGTGACTTAGAGCAAGAAGGCAGTTCTAAGGGATGGGCACTGGACGGGGCCGAAGCTGTCCTACTAATTTCCCCTTCCAAGCTATCTCAGGAAGTGTAGCCCACTGGACTCATGGGAACCTGGTCCCTGACCCTGCATGGAGGCAGAGCTCTGAAATTCAGGGAAGAACCAGCCATGGCTACCACCTCTCTGGATACAGCTCACATGGCACTTGGAGGCCATGCTGCAGCCCAAAGTGAGTGTGCACAGGGCACCCCTCCAGGCCCATCCCTCTGGGATGTAGGACAGTCTACTGGATGACTTCAGCTTGGGGTCTTCCCCATCAACCTACTGGAAACTTCCTTGGGCCTGCACCAAAGTCTGAACTTTTTCCTTGCCCAATGCTCCTTCCTCTGCCCTCTCTTTTCAGATGCACTGGGTATGCATTGTTCTGCAGATGCACTGGGTATGCATTGTTCTGTATGCATTCTCTCTCCTCTGCACCCTTCACCAATTTTTCTCCAATTACCTGTTGGCTGGCCAAGTCAGTATCAGTACCTGAATTTATGTGGCTGTCCAACATTCATTCCTTAGTGTGAAATAGCTTCTGAGTTCCTTATGGGTGGATACTCAGAAGGACTTACTTTACTTCAGAAGTGAAGCAAAAGTAATTCCTTTGTGCAGAGCCACTAGTGGTAGAGAGACACAAAGTAAAATATTAAGTACTGAGATTAAACCTGCGAAACTGCACAAACCCACTCTAGTGGGGGCTTTGCATTACCTTGGGAGCTCTAGGTGAGAATTCTAAAGGTATTTTCTTGAAAAGTCATTTTTGTTTCTTTGGTGCACTTTAAAAATGCAGTTATTCAATAGGATGTAGGATATAGAATCCAGTCCATGACTTCCAAGAGCATGAGCTAGTAGTACTGGCAGCACAGTTACCACCTCATGGCTTGCGATGACCATTGATCCTTGACTCCTTGATCTGGAGGCCTGCAGAATGGGACTGTGCCTTTAGCAAGGCCCTTGGGAGACAGATAGGTTATTGAGTCTGAGGCTGATGGTAGAGCTCAGCGGACAGGGTAAGAGTCTAGAAAATTTGCTTGTATTTCTATCTCTGACACTTACCAACTGACAAATTTCTTAGTGTCCTGGAACTTTAACTTCCTCCTCTGTAGCATAGAAGCAACTTCTGCCACTTGTTCTCATACTCCCAAGCTATTTTTATTATTCTTTGTATTTTCCTGGTCATACTTTCTCTGCATTTCTGGTATGTTGGGCTTCTATTTATATTTTTACCAGAAGCCTTTGAGTAACAGGGAGAGAGATGCCTATGTTTGAATTAATCTATAAATATCAACACCCAGCCCTACTTATTTTAATAAAAGAATAATGTTGTTCAATGAATGCAAAAGTCACTTGATTATTTAAGTGCTTCCTGTAATGTACCAGATAAACCATCAGTCAGATTCCAGACCAGAGTCTAAATGAATCGCCAATTTGTGTGAGACTGATTCATGCAGTATTTCTTCCTATTAAACTCCAATAATCATATGAGTTTGCTTCTCTTTGAAGAGCTAAAAATATGACTAATTGATGACATACAAATCATTCTCTTCACAGTAGTTCACACGTCAAGCCTCAGTATCCCTTTACCAAAGCAAAGGCTTGTTCTAAATTATCTCTGTGGCCTTTTCCAATGCTGACATGCTATGATTCTAATTTGAAGTCACCATGCCAAAGCATTTGTTGTTAAAGATTTAAAGTCAAGGAAACATAACTTAGATGCCCTCCTCAAGGCCAGGCTTAAATGTAGACTTCCTCTAAAAGGCCCTTCTAATTCTCCTCACTTCATCCCATCAAAATCATTTCTCAGAAATGCTCACAGCTGAGCAAATGCTTTTAAGTGAGTTCTTTAAAATTTTAATCCCAAGCCTCATTTCCACTTAATTATTTATCTCAATGCAAATGTCAAACATCTCTATCAGTTTCCTGAAGATAAATATACATGAAGTTTAGACCCCAAAAGTCAACTCTGGGATTCTGAGGTTGATCTGTTAAATGAAGCTAGATAGCAAATTCAGATATTGAATATAAATGTGTGGAACTGTGTTATTGAATCACTTAGCATTCCTCACTCTGGAGAAAATTGTATCTACAAATATTCCTTCTCCTGTAAATTCTGAGTAATTTTCTAACCATGATATCTGACAGAGCTGATAATCTAAATTCTGATTCATTTTTCTATCCCAAGTTAATCGATGCAATTACAAAGAATAACTTTGGAGATTGCATTAACAGAATCTAAACAGAAATAAAAGCCTTTTCTCTTGGAATATAGAAATATATATTAACCTCTATATGCCTAGACCAACAGATATCTAACCCTCAAGGCCACTGCCATTGACATTAGAGACTTAAGATTTATGGTTGCAATAAAAAAATCACATTTTAATGTTTTCAAATAACATTATCTACTGCTTCTTTGCTTATGGATATTCTAAACTCAGTATGTTTCTCAGGCTTACAGGTGGTAAACGACAGATTGCTTGGGAGGAAGGGATAGCAAAGGCGAACCCTCAATGATCAACTAAGTATGATGAGGCTTCCAAAGGGCTTTCCTTGTCAGATGCTTAATCTTCACAACTACAAAGGCCCACAACAGCAGGGTCAACTTATCATAGACCAGACCCTAAAATCTGTGAGCCAAAATAAAGTTTTCTCCTCATAAGCTAATCACTTTAAGTATTTTACATAATTCATGGAAAGTTAACATCCCAGCCTTCTCTTGGATGTTGTCGTCCTAATCAACTCTAAATCTAATGTGCATTTTATTAAATTATACAATAGCTCTTTGGTTCATGAACACTTTTGTTTGCAAATAATTTAGTTCTCAAGCACAAGTGCTTGGCAAGATTATGTTTTTGTCTCCAAATCCTACATCAGGTGATGAACTTGACTGTGGCCATCTTTACAGCATGAATATGAACATGGACATTTTCTCCAAACTCATTGAATGAACTCAATTCGTGAACCAAAGTACCACTGTATTTTACTATGTTATTATCTATCAATACATTAATAATGTACTACATCTTATTCCTGTATATATATTATGTAATGCTATATTTTATATGATGGAGGCAGTAGTTTGCAATAAGATTAAGAAACAGTAATAATAATTTACTTCAATTAGATAAAGGAGACTTTATTAAGAAAATGGATGGAACTAAAGATCATCATGCCTGAAATAAACCATAGTCAGAAATATAAATATTATGTGTTTTCTCTAACATGTGGAATATAGAAAAAAAATGACATGAAAGTTGAAGGAAGATTATTAGTGAAGATGTGGGATTGCATACACCAAGGGAGTGCTAAGGGTGGCCTGGAGAGAAATCATTGTTCTATAACCCAGGGAGAAAGCTTTTTCCAGAAAGCAAATCAGTGAGAGCCTTTACCTGAAACTTCACACCACCGAAACTGTGTAAAAATAAATTCCTGTTGTGTAAGCTACCCATGCTGTGAGATTTTGGTAGAGCAGGCCCAATAGACAGATACACCTATCAATACTTCAAAGAAGGAATAGTGTACACTACAATGTGAAGACAGAAAGAAACACAATTCCTTAGTGTGACTTTATACTCTCCACAACCTGAGTGTGCCCCTTTTACTCACAGCCACACAGCCCATTCACTATCTGATCCTGTGCCTTTCGTTTGGGATATTTGAGGCCATTGGTCAGTGTAAGCTTGATCTGGGTCTGAAATGGCACTGGAGAGGTAAAGTTAGGGCACCACTCCTTCCCTTGATTCCACTACTGCCCATCTATTAATGTCACTGCTACACTCCAGGCTAGGTTAGATGAAGTGAGATTGATGAAGGGTGTGGTTGTGCCCGCAACATCAATGGAATTTGCATGCCAATCTTCAGTCGGCACCGTCACAACGTGAAGTCCACAGTGGGCAGTATGGCACCACAATCACCGTGTTAAGGAAAACGGGTGCTGATTTCAGATGATGTTACCCAGAGTCACGGAATATGCACATCATTCACGTACAGGAAGACAATCAATTAAGAAGTGTTTGCAGAATCTATTCTGTTCCCTTTATAATTAAAACTACTATAAAAAGGATGACTCTATAGATAAGAAATTTGATCTTGCTCAGAAAACAGAAGTAAAAGACCAATTTATAAGCAGTGTCAATAAATATATCTGTATCTATACAATTAAAGCTTCCAGGTGCTTGATGGTAATAAATCAATATATGTACCTATGCAATTGAAGTTTACAGGTATTTGATGCTAAAGGGTTTCAATACTAGTGCGTTCTAACACTCTTATGATAAATCTTATAAGTGAAACTGCAAGTTGTGTCTTGAAAGACAATAAATATTCTTTATATATTTTTATTCTTTTTAAAAGCAGAATATATTTATTTATTTATTTTAATTTTTTCCCACAATTTTATTGAGAAACAAATAGGAATGAGGCAGTTTCAAATCAAATTGGTAGGACAGTTTCAATAATCAACACAATGCATACATTTTTCCTAGTGGCTAATTGCTATACAAGATGTGGACATGATCTTCTATTTACAAACACCATTAGCACAAAGCCCTCTGTTCATTAAGAGAATGTAGCTATATATCTATCCTAACCACTTTGAATACACAGATAC
>NDGM011076725.1:0-10494 GCA_002564305.1 Octomys mimax
GGTGTTCAGGGTCTCACTACTAGATTGGACTCGTAGTGATTCACCTGTTTACAGCCTCCCAAGAGCTGAGATTACTTACAGGCGCATGCCACCACACCCAGTCTCAATTGCTGTCTCAGCACGCCCAGGGGGTGGGGCCGGCATGGCAGGCCCAGGGATCGAACCCCCAGCCCCTGTGCACGCTTGCAGGCACTTTAATCCGCTGAGCTATTTGACCAGCCCTTCAAAGATCCATTCTAACCCGGGGTCCAGGAAGTGTGTCTCAAATAGTCTGCCACAGCAATGCTAACTCAAAAAGTTATTTATGATACTGGGAAGGTATTGTGGTGTGTAGAAAAGCTTCCAAAAAGGGGGTGTAAAAACAGATAAGGAAAGATTTCTTCAAAGTTTTGTTAAGAATAGGAGGCAGAGAGGGCTATAGGGCAGCCAGGCGCAGCCACACATCAGAAGAGGAGAACACAGCTTTGGCACTAACATGATTTTGCAAAGCCGCTCTCAGGGGCTTAAGGCAGAATTGGAAATTCCTTATCGATACTGAGGGGTGAGGTATTTGGAAGCCTAAATGCATCGAGTCTAGAAAGAACTGATTGGAAGTCCACAAAGTGTATTTTAGTCTTTATTCCTAATTTTGAGTGAACTAAATGGGTAAGACCAGAGAGTTATGAAATCTCCAAAGGATGCCTGTGAATGAAGCACTGAAGAAAACTAACTCTGAAAGCCTAGGTCAAATAAGGTTGTAGAGCACCTGGTAGCCATGCTAGGATAATGCTAATGGAAAGGCAATGGGAAGATCTTCATTTTTTTAAATGGTTTTTCAAACTAAATTACTCAAAAAGACCAAGTGAAATGAACGCTATCAACTAGAAATATACCACTGACACGTTCTACTTCTCAGTTTATACAAGTTCCCATTTGTAAGTTCTGTAGAACTTGGCAGGCTCCACCCCTCTGGCACAGGAAAACTTAGGATGCTGTTATTAACATGCACCCCAAGTTGCATTTGAGTTTTCTAATATTTGTGGCATCAGATGAGGCCACCAGGCCGACAATGCACAGTGCTCCAATCATAAGGAGACCAGAACGTCTCACCACCCAGCCTAGAAGCTGAGCTCAAAACAGCACTGTGAAAACCAAACCCAAACACAGCCCCACAGTTCCGTGGGGGTGGAACACAGAGAAGGTGTGACTCTCAGAAGATGTGGGTGCTTTATCCCCACTTTTCATAGAAAGGTGAAATTAAAGAGGTGAGCTCAGTTGACTCATAGGGCAGAAGGCTTACTACCTGTGGCACGTTGGTGTCGGAGGCCCTGTTGTCAAGTTCTTCCTGCAGGTGCCGGTTTCTCCTTTCGGCCTGCAGCAGCTGGTGTTGAAGCTGCAGAAACTGCTCCCTGGGGACCACCCGACAGGCTTGCTGCTGGAGCGGCTGCAGATCCCAAGGAGGGGACGGGCTAAGCATCACAGTGGACCTCAGGTGCTGCATCTGCAGGACAAGGACAAGGGCAGGTCAGCAGCGGCTCCCTTCAGCCTGCAGCAGCAGTGAAGTCTCTGACTTAGCTATGGGCCTCTGCTCAACCGATGACTTGCAAATGGGGCAGTGCATGAACCTGAGTGAGATGTAATGGGAAGAAGCATTTTGCTTAACAGATAATGGATAAGCGTGCTTTCTGAATAGTTTCAGACCTGTAAGAAATTGTCCTCCCTCACTCAGGTACCTACGAGAGCATCCACGCACAAAGACAGTCCGTAGAGTGGGATATCTGATTTCTACCTGAGTTTTTTCTAGGCTAGCACATTTAATTACCCTCTTCCCCCTTTTCAAAAAACTGCGGTTGGAGTAGGGAAGTCGGGAGAAGTGCTTATATTTTCGGATTTCCACTATACTTACCACTCATGAAGAGTCTTAGACAAATGTTCAATGGCTACCTATTTTCCAACCCCATGATAGCAAAATTATTTTGAGGTGCATTTTTACCTTGCACCTAAAATTATACGAACCCATTTAAAAAATGTTTGCCAATGTGTGGTTATACCCTTAAACAGCACAGTAAGACAGGCAATTTCTGGAGCATGAGCTGAAATCCTAAAATATCTGAAAGCTGGAGTACAAGGGATAGAAGCAGTTCTTGAAGACAATGAGGAAATGGTACATCGACATGCCAACCCAATGCAGGGAGAAGAAATGAGAGTACACTACGCCTTGGCCAACGAGCATGCTACCTCACATCTTCCAGCACATTCCACAGACACAGGGCTCCATGGAGGGCATGCAAGAAACACGAGCACATCCCAAGCCCAAGAGGGAGCACCTCCAGGCTTGTGGTGAGGGCAGCAGGGCTTTCAGGCACAACTATCATGACATGTTACCATGAAACTTCAAAGCCACTATTCATCTCCTCAGATCCTCACTTCTGAGGCGGACCATTACCCATTCTGAAATCCTTTTCGTGGTAGATTCAAAAACTCTCCCACTTTGTTTTCATGAATAAAGAAAACACAGTATTAGGATCCCATGACTTTGTATCAGTGGGTTAACTTTCTTCGCATACAATACTTTAAACACTGAGGAAAATCCTAATGTAAACCGAGACATTCCACAGTGAGGGCAAAATGAAAATGAATACTGGCTCTTTAGTTCTTATTAACTGTTTCAGTCATAGAAATGGTTACATGAGCAGAGGGTTTAATGAGATGACCCCATGCCACGACGGTCCATTGGAAGAAAATGTTCTACCTTCACACACTATCTCAGGCAGAGAACTGCACCCTTCTCTGCTACTTCCAACCACTGAGTTCTAGGTGCAGGTTAGCCACAGACAAAAGAAAAATAAACAAAAGAAAATTACAGGAGTTAGAGAAAGAGGAGGAAAAGGGAGTTATAAACAGAGAAATAACAGTACCGCTTGGATATATTTGTATGTCTGAACAGAACCAAACAAAGAACCAACAGTCACGTTTTTCTGGATATAATTTCATAGACATGAACGTGTCCTACAATGCTGATTCTGCTAGCGGATCCTCATCCCATGTCATCCGGCGAGTTTGGGAGCTAGCCTCCTTTACCTGTGCCTGTGCCAACAGGATTATGTAGACTGTTCCAGGTCCAGTATGGAAGGATCTGCTGTTACCATCCCTTGGCCCTTGCAGATGCAGAACATAAACTCAAATAGTTTTGTTCAGCTGTTGGAAATGCCGGCTATGCCAGTGGTACAGAACAGACTTGATGTTCCTTTTTGAATGTTCAAGATCTTTTGTTCTCATGTTTTGACTAAATATTGTCTCCTCTAGTTGAAAAAGCCTTGGAGTTGGAGTCAGATTCTAGCCCTCATTCGTCCACTTCCTACTCTAGTCATTTTAATTCTATGGTAGTAGGATTTGAGTTGCCTTCGATCAGTGATGTGTAAGCTGGTGCACACACAGAGATGAGGAGGTCCTCCTTCCCCACAGGGGCATACATCAGACCAGAATCTCCCAGGAGCTTTCTTCTGCTTCCGAAGATTCTGCTGCAGGAAGACCTACCTGCTTGTATGAGAGCCCTCATATGCCCGGCAGGTGAGAATGCATGACAGGAAGGGATATCCCAATCCCTGAGGTGAGCTGGGATACCAAGGAAGGGGTGGAAGCCACTGTATACTCCATAAACTAGCTTAATCTATAGGTATCATACTATAAATCCAGCTTATAAGGCCAGCAGGAGGAATGGTTAATGCTTAATAGTCAGAGAATAATGAAAAGGCTTTGACAATGATGTATTACTACTATGTTTTAAACTTAACAATGGTTAAAAAGGCATGTTTTATGTTTCATAAATACTTATCACCTTTTAGGCTGGCGAGATAGCTCAGTGGACTAACATGCTTGCTTAGGCAAGTGCAGGGACCGCAGTTCAATCCCTGGTAACACATGCCGTGCCAGCCCTGCCCCCAGGATGGGCTGAGCCAGCCGGCCACACACACACACACACACACACACACACACACACACACACACAAATATTTATCACCTTTTAAAGACAAATACCATGTTCCAAACCACTGAATTGTATAATAGTTATATTATAAATCTGTTTTAAAAAATCTGTGTAAGTCTATAGTGTGAATAATGCAGGCTTATTTGCTAATGAAAGTCTTATTAGGATAGTGTATGAGAGACGCTTATCAGTGTTTAAATGGAAAACTGCTATTTCTTTCCTTATTCGGTACCAGTGGTGAGAATACTCAATTTTCGTTATTTATTAGCAAATGTTTATGACTAGATCAAGGGGAGGATGATGGGAGGAAATCGCTTAGGATGGCTACTAATATAAACGGGGTTGGAGGGGCATCTGGAGGACACCCGGCGGTGACCGATGACGGCCTGCTCCACTTCATGTTATGAGACACACTGGGCGTGGCTCTGCATGCCTTACTCATTAGGGTACGTAATTATCTCAGCAGGAAAGCGAATCTACATCTAAGTACGGGCTGCAGCTCCAGATTTCTAGCACATTGATTACAGGCTGTCAGAAAACACGGTTTGGATTTCACTATTTATAGTCTCGCTAATCTGCCTATTTGTGGATAAATCAGACAACACTGCCAGAAACATCGCCAGTGATTGTTTAAATGTCAGTGTGATACGCTTGCTCACACTGTACATTTAAAAACCGTGTATTATTTTTTAAAGTTACTTTGGCTTGTACCCAGCTTTACAAAAGAAAATATTTAAATATTTCTTCTTTCCTGTAATTCTGGCTTAAAAATATTTGTATACTTTGTATTTTTTAATAACAGGAATACATTTTCTGTGCATGATTCTCTATTGTATAGACATTCTACAATTTGCAAAATGTTGACTTAACATTTTCATTTACTAAAGGTAAAATATCTCAATGAAATTTGTACTTACTAAGGTACATTTTAAGCCCTTTCGTGTCCTATAATGATATATATTATGCAATGATATTAAAAATCAAATTGGTAATAGCTGGGCATGCTGGCACACGCCTGTAATCCTAGCCCGTAATCCTAGCACTCGGGAGGCCGTGGCAGGAGGATTGCTTAGAGTTTGAGGCCGCCCTGGGTTACAAAGTAAGATCAACGCCAGCCTGAACTGCATGGTGAAAGTCTTTCTCAACAAGATAGAAAGACAGACAGACAGACAGACAGACAGACAGATAGATTGATTTTTACAGCAGGAGCTCAATGCCACGGCTGGTCTCCCCCACAGAGTGTCTCATCCATGGATTAAAATCTTCCCCACGGTGCAGGCCATTTGCTTAAACACTTACCTCCACTAGCTGCTCATCCAGTTTCACTTGTTTCTTTTTCAGGCCTTCATTTTCCAAATGAATTGTTTCTAACTCTCGTTCAAGAACATTCATCTGACTGACCTATTAACAGACAGAATCCCCCTTTAAAAACAAACAAACAAACTGTTCTACTGTACTTTGATAAATCTGTGTTTGTCAAAAATCTGGGTTCTTGAAAGAAAGCCAAGAAAATGCACAACGCAGAAACAATACACAATGCAGTGCTATTTAAGTGCCCTGGATTCAAGCGGCACTTCTTTCAAGCTTCGAGCTGGCTTCTAAACTCTGATGCTACCCACTGCAAAACACACACAAGATGATCCTGTAACACAGTATCTAGACCTCTCTGTGTGTGTGTATACAGCTATAGCTACATTATCATCCAAAGAAAATGCTTATGTAAGACTTCGTATCATGAGTCATAAGCTGCTATTTCCTAGTATATTTTATTAATTAAAAATGCTATTCACTAAATTGATTTAATGATCCTCTACTACTGGATCTCAGGGTGGGATGATCTCTTGAGGGCATATAAATCAAGATTTATCTAACTTTTTTCAGTTTTAAAGATGAAATTTTGAAGATGTGTGTGTGTGTGTATCCATTTTTGGAATTTCCCTAAAACAGGAAGAATTTACTGAGCCTGAGGAGATTTGGATTAAAAATATTACTAAATAGGAAACATGACACTATTCAGACTCAAAGTGATCCTTCTGTCTCAGCCTCCCCAGCACTGGGATTACAGGTGTTTGCAACCATGCCTGGTTTCAGTGGCTGGCATGGCACGCCTGGAGTTCCAGGACATAGCATGTGGTATTGGGAATCGAACTTCGGTCCTTGCGCTTGCCAGGCAGGTACTTAGACCACTGAGCTATCTCCCCAGCCCCTGTTGACTCTTCTAAGATTTTTCAATAAACTGTATATTTGACAAGAGGAGCGTCATAGGGAAAATTTCAAATTTTGGTTTAGGGAAGGAAAAACAGGTAACCTCAACAATCCTCAGGTTAATGTGGTCTGAACCCTAACTCCGTGAGACAAGGTACTAAAGTGAATGCAGCTGTGCTGGAGTTTGAGCAGGCGGTAGTCAGCTCCACGAGGACGCTCCAGGATTCCTACTGCCTGGGTTAGGTTGTGTGTGGGCAGCCCGCAGCAGGAAGGACAGTGTATGACTTGTGACGTTATGCTCTCAACCGCCTACAGCTTGTCTTGGTATTTTTAGCTTAGGTGTATGTCTGTCCAGGAAGTAAAAAGCTGTGATCTCAGCCATTTAGCTAGCAGGAAACGGAAGCCTCTTGGGAAGTCAAATGAGAGCCTGGAATGGGGATCCTCTGGCCTCAGCAAAGCCTTCAGGTGACCATGGCCTTGGCTGACACCACAAGAGCCCAGACTCAGACCACCCAGCTAAGCTGCTTCCGGACTCCAAACCATTCAGACTGCGGGCACCAAGCCTTATTTTGTTCCATGACACCAGATAACTAATACAGTACTCACAGGGTATTTCTGATATGTAGGCTACACATACTTTGCCAATTTAGAAAGTTTTATGATAGTGAAGATGGCGAACTGTCTTCCCCACAAAACCTTCAAATGTATTATTCTTTTTCAACCATTACTTAATCAAAAAGAACTACGATACTGTTTTGACAAGACTACAGAGGCATAGAGAGATACAAGGAAGAACCGCAAGGCACCACTGCAATCATTTCCTTAGACTCTTGCAGAATGAGAAACACTCCAGGGAAGCGCTCTTGTCAAAACACTGACACAAGCCAGACTCTTGTAAGCTCACCTTCCTAGGAGCGGGAGATGGCTCTTTCTGAAACTGTTCACACTCTCTCTTTAAGTTCAACTTCTCTTGCTCTGTGGGTTTCACAGTACCTGATGGGCTGAGATGTTTTTGGTGCTTAAGGGGAAGAAGGCTGGATTCCAGCTGACGGACCTAAAAAACCCCAAATATACACAAATGCTTATGTAATCACCTCGCCAGGAAACCCAACCCACCCACACAGGCAAAGCTTGTGTTTAGCCTTCGGGTCCTGTGGTATTAAAAGTTCTTTCTGAGCCAGGCCTGGTGGTGCAGGCTGTAGGCCCAGGTCCTCAGGAGAGTAGGAGGGTCACTGGAGCCCAGGACTTCAGGGTCAGCCTAGGGAGTATGGTGAGTCACGCTTCAAAACCAAGAGTGACAACAAAAGACCTTTCGGCGCAGCCTGCCAACTCTGGAAGCCTGTTCTTGTGGATTCCTGAAGACCTTTTCTAGGGAAACCTGGGGTGGGCGACCACCAACACTGTGAGGACGAGGCAGGGAAGAGGGGATTTCTGGGCCTTCTGGGTGGACAGGGGTTAAGGTGTTGGAGTGAGCACCAAGGAAACAGGCACGGCAGGCCGCAGCTCCTCAGCTCTGGCCTGAGCAGAACTTCTAGGAGTGAATGAGGCGACAATCTCATCGGCTCCACCGACTGCGAAAAACTGAAATGTGAACTTGTCTCTTTTAAGTCCCAAGAAGACAGTCTTGTCCCCCACTGCGACTCCAGGATCTGCAGTGTGCTAGTGGACAGTATGAGCTCCCTCAGAGAGCTCCTCCTCAGCAGGGGTGCCGCAGCATTGGTTAACTATAAATGGCCAACAACGTAGTAGAGGTAAAGAGGCATCAGCAATGCTTGATGGGTAAAAAAGATGACCTTTAAAAATCATTCTAGCCTTGAAATGCTGAGTCTTTAAAATGGGGCACCTTTTTCTCCTACAAGGAGGGAGTTAGACCCATAAGACCTGAGTCTAATTCTGCCCTTTTTGTAACTACTGATCTAGGCAGCTAGCCAATTTGAATGAAGAATATAGGGTTAACATAATTTTTTAAAAAACGTATTTGGTATAGGGTCTCACTATGCAGACTGAACTCTTAATGATCCTATTTTCAGCCTCCCCAGCGGTAGGATTACAGGCATGTGCCACCACGCCTGGACTCAGTTGCCAGCCCAGCACACCCAGACGTGGGGCCGGTGGCATGTGGTGCTAGGGATCAAATCCTGGTTCCTGTGCTTGCCAAAGCAGGCCCTTAGTCCACTGAGCTATCTTGCCGGCCTGGGTTACCATAATTTTTGTGATTCCACACTTTTGATGTATGAAAATCAAGTTTAGTGTACAGCTGTTTATATAAATTGAAAAATATTTATAAACATGTCAGAGTAAAATTATACATAAGTCAGTGATAAATTATTCATCTTCAAAATAAGTCAGGTCTAGCAGGATCCTCAAATCTCTACCCCTGAAGCGTTCAGTCACAGCAAACCTTCATTTGCCCACCACACTAATCACTCAGGCGGGCTTTGCCAGGCAGCCTCTCGGGTACCTTCTCCCTGGAGTGTGACAGCTCTGCCTTGGTATTCCGCACCACGCTCTGGAGCCTGTCGCTCTCCGGCCAGAGCAGCTGCTGCTCCTCATTCGTCAGGTGGTCCAGCCTCTCCCAAGATGGCCTTCGCTGCTGGCTGGGGGGCCCTGGTGGGTGTATGGCTGTGTCCAGGGCCCAGTTCTTAAGAGAAAATTGCAGGGTTAAGCACACTAATAGGCAAGATCTATTTGGGGAAATGGATCCTATTTACCTAGTGACAACTTTATTGTTTTTCTGAAGTACTTACTTGTAAGTACATAACAATTACATTTACTGTGGGGAATTCACAGACACAACACGGTGACAATACTTAGCAAAGCTTTACTTTTATCATCAAATATGTAGGTAGTCACAGGTATGCATCAAACAATCCATTTGGACTTTGATGTTTAATAAAAGGTTTGGAAGCACTAGATTTGATACGGCCTGACAAAACAGCCCAGGTAAGTTCAATAGAAAAACGTTGGCCTTGAACTCACTAGGCTGGCCTCGAACTTATAGTGATCCTCCTGCCTCAGCCTCTTGAGTGCCCCAGATTACAAGAATGTGCCACAACGCCTGGCAAATGATTGAAGTATGAATGCCAGTTCTATAAAGGATACAAGGGCTTGGCTGGTGGCCTAAAAGTTGTCCTGTTCGTAGGAAGCTGCCTTTGAACTCAGGCAGCACAAATCAGATCCTTTGATCAGCAGAGGACATACAGGTCACCCTGCAAAGCACTGCCACCCTGTGGGGTCACTGGCTGAGCTCTATTTTGTGTTCACACAGGCAATCATAGCCCTTTTTAGAATCCAAAGCACACACCATCCACGTAATTGAGGCCTCGATTCAAGAATATGCTTTAAGTTACCAGGAATGCTTTATTTTTATCCTAAAACTAATGTTTCAAAAACAGGTGACACAACTAGATAAAACTCTTTCCTTTTAAGCCAGACATGAAAGAGAACAACAAAAAAGGTACACTCTCATTTTGAGAAACATGTCAGCCCAGAAACAAATTTTAAAATAGAAATAATGGCCTTATTTTAAAAATACAACCGAGAGAGAAAAAGAATTGGCATTGGTTCCTACTTTTATTGTAGGACAAAAATCTTAACATCTACCCTAAGACACTCATAACACTGCCCCTAGTTTATCTGCACACAGATTAAGCAGCATTGTGGTATCTTAGGTAGAGATGCGGGTCCTAAGGATAACATGAAGCCCCCCGCCCGCTTACCCAGCTCTGCCCGGAGCTGCTGCTACCGTCTGCGCAACAACCCGTGAGGGCGTGATGAGTTCGCTCCCAAAGTTCACGGCTGCTGTTGTAGCGCCACAGTTTTTCTTCAGAGCAGCAGCTTTACTTTTCTGCAGTGTGTGTGTTTCTCAATTTTCTCACAGTGTTTTACTTGGCTTAATTTTCAGGTCTTGTGACGGTTCTTATTTAAATAAAGCTTGAGACTATTTTAGTTTGATGACTATGAAAGTCAGCTCTGCCATGATCTTTTGCACTTGTTCAATACCACAAATGACCATTAGGACATAACTACAGTTAACCTGATATGAAGCCTGGAAACAAGTGTCCCCAACCTGCAGAGACACAGGGGACAAAGTGGGCTCGAGGCCATCAAGAGGAAGAAGAGACACTGGAAATAATTCAAGAGATGGTGACACAGACATATACGCAATATATCTTCATTGACTTACAGACACATACATATAAAATTGACCAAATTAGAGATGAAAAATTATACTCGTCACCATAAATAACTTATAACTCAAGGGCTGGCGAGATGGCTCGGTGGTCTAAGGCACCTACTTGGAACAAGCTGAACTAAAGCAC
>NDGM011076730.1:0-20093 GCA_002564305.1 Octomys mimax
TTTATTTATTTATTTATTTTTTGTGGAACCAGGGATTGAACTCAGGTCCTTGCGCTTGCCAGGCAAGCAGTTATTCCACAGAGCCATCTCCCCGGCCCCAAGTATATAAATTCTATACAGATTCATTGCATGTCACTAAAAAGGTTTTCAAATTTTTTATTATAATACTGCTAGGCAGGGTTGGCCCTACATCTCGGTGGACTAAAGCTCCAGCTTAGGCATAGGGCAGCGGCTAGGGTTTGATCCCAGGCGTGCTGTGCTGGCCCCATCCGTGGGGCACACTGAGGTGGTGACTGAGACCAGGCCTGCACCTGTTATCCCAGTGCTTAAGCAGCTGAAAACAGGAGGGTCGCTGCAAGTCTTATCTACATAGTGAGACCCTATAGAACCTGTACTAAATAAATAAACAAATAAATAAATAAATAAAATGCTGCTATGTAATCCTGGCATGCATGGTGCAGAGTTAATGTACATCCAATAGGTCACAGTCATATTTCCCATATTTCCTTTCTATAGTACCCAATACAAGTTTAGAGGCCCTCAAGCTAACTGAATTTCTGACAAACTGAATACAAACTTGTGTGTTCTCATCACCTGTACAGTCTCCACAAATTGCTAGGATGAGTTCTACACTTCAAGGACGTACTATACACAGGAAGGAATATACAATACAAATTGAGGAAAATTGTGTGGCATCATTTAATTGGTAAGTGCAAAAACTGAAGTTAATGAAAGTATTCTTTTGATATATTAAGTGAAAGGAAACAGTTTTTCTATGTTATGCTTGAAACAATGTAAAACTATGTATTCAGAAATACACATCTCTTTATCGAAATGATAGCAACGTGGAAGTGTGTATGCATTTTAAAAATTGTAAAGTGGTACAATAAAATGTTACTCATTTTTTAAAGTTACATATCCCCTATATCTATCTATCTATCTATCTATCTATCTATCTATCTATTTATTGTGGTTTTGGAGACAAGGTCTCACTATATACTTCATCATAGCCCTGAGCTCACTATAGCCCAGGCTGGTCTCAAACTAGCAAGGATCTGCTTGCCTCAACCTCCAGAGTTCTGGGATTACAGGCATACACCACCAGCTATATATCCATTTAAAAATAGGAAAAAATACAGATCTCTTTAATTAGCCAAACAATAAGACCCTCAGGGGAAGAAATAGAAAGCTCCCAAAGACAGAGCTTCTAAATCCTTTCCTAAGGGAATCAAGACACACTGCCTTCCCTCTACCTGCCCAGGCAGGAAATTCATACAAGTCTTATTGCCTGAAGTTTGTATTGGGCTGTCATGGTTAGCAATAAGGCCACACTGATAATGTAATTGGGAACTTGAAAGAATTCATTCTCCAGCCCTGCTTCCCTTGAATGTTAGGGTGATATTCTTTTGACACAAGGCCTTCACTGTCTAATCAGGTGCTTAGTCTTTTTAATGAATGAACCTCATGCTGAGCCAGTCCTTGTATTGCATGTGAAATTATAAGGTGTTAGAAGTTGTCTCCCAGGAAGTAAGAAAAAAGATGAGCTACCTTGTTTACTATAAAACATTTATAAACCTATGTATGTCTGAATGCCTAATTTTACATGGTATTAAGTACGAGACAACAATAACATTTCCTTTCACGTAACAATATTATCAAAGGAATGCTTTCATTTAACATCAGTCTTCACTTTATCAATTAAAGGACTGCACACATTTCCCGCATTATGTACTACAGTTTTTTTACGTAAACTTTATTTCTGATATTTATGCTGTCACAATTTTAAATAGCAACGTATGGATCATCTTTGTGTGTGTAACCCTTTCTAAAACCCACAATATCTTACAATTGTACAGAAATTCTGTGATTATATTTTATCCTCTTGCTAGTAGCAGCAAAGGGACAATGAACCAGCTTATTACTTGTCACTTCTATATTCTTGGCAACGTAACATAGGACATTAAATATAACTCTTCTCCTTTGTCCTCAAACAGGAAGTGATTAAGATGGTGAAAAATGTAGTTAACATTTTTCCCACTTCACTTCCTGGTTGTTTAATTTAGCATTTACATGCCTCTACTTTTCCCCTTATAAAATGGGGTAACAAAGATCACCTTTGGCTTGTGAATGATGAACTACGTAAGTTGTACATGGAGCAAGTCACATTCTGCAACATAAAAAGCACACATCTCTGTAACTGCTTCTGTTATTTTCATTTCACAGCAAGAACAAGTCCTATGATTTTTTTCTGGCAGCTGAAATGCAGACAGAATATAGACATATCTGAAAGAATCCATATGATTCCTAGCCTTCCAGGAACAGATGAATGAATTCAACTAAATTAAACTTATGTTTGAAGACAACAATACATGCATTAAAGTAAGCATACACATGATGTGGCATATTTCTCATGATGCTCTATAGATCATATCTTACTAGGTCATCACAATATCTCTATAGTTGCTGGCTGCTTTTTTTATTCCTTGTTCTTATAAGAAATCTCAGGGAAAAACACGTGACATTGAGTGGATTAGGATTTCTCAGCTGTGAATTACATCCAAGATTTCTAAATCAACAGCCTGTAAATTTGGACACATTTCTATATTTTTTCATAAACAAAATAAAATGTTTAATCAAAAAAAAAGATGGAGAGAAACTGTCAAGCTCAACATAAATCAAAGACTATGTACAAAAAAGCCTTAAAAATCACTATGCAGAAGATAAATACCAATGGCAAATGGTTAAGACTTATTATCTGGTAATGCACAGAGAATAGCCGAGTGACCATGAGCTACATAAAATGTATTGGTTAGCACAAAACTGAAAAGCAAAGTAACAAGATATAGTTGTACACAGATAGTTGGCAAACATAAATCTGACATTTGTGGGCACAGAAAAGAACTTTGAAAAGGTGGGAAACCTTGGTAGCACTTGGCAACATTGAAAATGAATCTAACACATAGCCTAAACATTCAATTTCAGGAGGACTGGCTCATTGCACAAAGAGGTCATCAAAAGGAAGTTTTCTGCAGTCTTGTTTATATTGAAAAAAATTCTGAACCAACCTCAAAATGCTAGCCAACAATGGGAAAATGAAAAATGATCAAATATACAAAAGTAACAAGGTACTCCTTAAATACTTATTACAGAGAGATATAAAAGAAAACTATAAAAGAAGATCTATGCCGGACAGTAAAGCAATGATACACATCAAATATATAGCAGAAAATTGAGAATACTAACATTTTCCCACTCATAAAGCAACAATCTATCTAGGCAACAAATATCAATTACTACTGACAAATAAAACTTCTCAGAGAGCAGCTGACTTCTGAAGAACTGCAGTACCACCTATGTGGAATTCTTGCCAAAGATATTACACCTATGTGAGAGGTGCCTAGATGTCATTACATACTTGCAGGTAATAGGAAGAGAAATGAAAAGTCTGTACATCCATAAAATTAGCAAATTCCAAATGTAGAAAAAGGAGACCCAGTTATATGTTTGTTGAATAAATGAATTTCTAGAAAATAATTGGAAAAATGTGTATCTTTTACTGTAATTTTTTAAGTTTATTTGTACCATTTAGACATACATGATGATTACATTCATCCTAGGTAATGTGTACCTGTGTATAATACATTTTTTCCTCTTTTTCCCCAACTCCCTCCCCTCCCTTTAATTGCTCTTCCCCTTCTCACTTGCAAAACTTTGTTTCTATCTTATCCTTCTTTTCTCACTTTTTCTTTTCCCTTTCTTCCTTTCCCCCACCCTAGTTCACTATTGGTTTTAAACAATTTCTTCCTATTTCCCAATATGATGTTGTTTCTTATTTATGCTTTCAATCTCTCAAATCAGAGAGACTGTAATATTTACACGTTTTATTTATTTCATATAAGAGTATGGTCTCAAAGTCCATCCATTTAGCTACAAATGTCTCAAGTTTATCCTCTTTTATAGCTGAGTACCACTCCACTGTTTAAAGAATCCATATTTTTTTATCCATTCCTTGGTTGATGGGTTTGGGTTCTTCCCAAGATCTAGCTATTACAAATGGTGCTGCTATAAACATGGGTATAAATATATCACTTTGCTTTCAATTCTATCAGAAGATGCAAAAGAGGGGGATACCTGGGTCAAATGGAAGCTTTAATTTTAGTTTTTTGAGGAATGTCCCACACTAATTTCCATCATGGTTGCACCAGTCTACATTCCCACTGACAGCCAAGAAAGTTTCCTTTCTGACCAAAACCTCATCAGCATTTGCTATTGGTTTATTCCTTGATAACAGCCACTCTTTCTGGACTGAGATAGAAACCCAGATGTTTTACATCTCCCAAATGACCAGTGATGCAAAACACTCCTTTCATATATGTATTTGCCATTTCTACTTCTTCATATGAGAAGTGTGTGTTCACCTTATCTTTGACAAAGGAGCCAAACATGTTCATTGGAAAAATAATAGCCTCTTTAATAAATTGTGTTGACAAATGGGCTTTCCACATGCCAAAGACTAAAACTAGACTCATGTCTATCAACATGCATTAAACTAAAACCAAAATGGACCAAAGCTCTAAGTGCTAAAAAGCAGAAACACTAAATCTGCTGGAAGATAAAATAGGTAGAACTCCTAAAGACACAGGTGTAGGTAAGTACTTCATGACAAAAACCTCGACTATACAAAAAATAATACAAAGAATCAACAACTGGGATCTTATTCTATTAAAAAATGTAAACAGCAAAAAATACATAACTTTAAAAATACTTAAAATATTTCAAAAAATTCTACATATTTGGACTTGCATAGGTTCTGAGTCTAATAAACTGAACATTAGTGGAGTAAGGAAAGTAAAACTTTTTAAAAGTAATTATATTTTAATTCTCAGTTGTGATAATTGGAACACAGTTTTAAGTTTTAAAAGTTTGTGATGATTTAGAGACACAGTGAAATATATACCAAGGAAGTGATTACAACTGGATGTGTTTCAAAATAATTGAGAAGATTTTTGGAGATAAATAGCTGAGGATACAGATGAAAGAAAACTGGGTAACGGCAAAAGCTAAGTGATGTATATGTGGGTATTTGTTATTCTACTCCGTTCTTGTCCATGTTTGCTATATTTCATCATGAAAGACTAGTAATAATCATATACATATAAAAGTTTCATAAACTTTCAATATGTATATTAATATGTAAAAGTAGGAGAATGAAAATATAAGGAAAGGAATAATTTTCATTTCTAAATTTTGTTGTCTTTGAGGACTTTAGCCTGGGACTATGTGAAGAAGTCTGCATCTACAGCCATAATATTTAATTTCTTAGAAATATAAAATTTGAAGCAAAAATAATAAAATATTAGCAGCTGTAGATGTCTAAGTATGGTTGTTATATGTAATATTTTTCATACTTTGTAACTATTTTAAAATATAAAGGTAAAGTATCAATCATCAATGATTAGATAGGCAGCAAAATAATTGGGGAATATACTTTTATCATGTTTCTATGTGATTGGCTAGATAGTGAATTAAACAGGAATATTATTTCTCCAAGACAAGCCTTACACAGGGTTATATGGTGGGAAGAGTTTGTCAGTTGACAATATACTAAGTCTCACAGTTTCCATTCTTTTTCCAAATAGCAAAGACATACATGAGTTTATTTGACAAATTCAACCCATAGAAGGCTTATTGCCCTCAACCTATCAGGCCAAGTCCCAATCCATCAATTTGATTAATTTAAGTAGGAAATAGAACATGCAACAACCACATAAGTACATTAATAGAAAAGTTTAATTTTACATAGGAAGTTCATTTTTACCACTGGATTTAGGTCAAATCTCTGTTTTAGAACTCTTACTTGACCACTTTCAACTGGACTGGGTCCTCTCCCTTATTTTGTACAACACTCCATCACAACATCTGAATGTATCATTTGAATTATGTGCCACTCTTAAAAAAATCAAGTCAAGATAGCGGTGGCTCTTCTATTTTTTTAATATAGAAATTAGCAGAGTAGTTCTAGTTTATGAAGGGTTTTATATGTGTCTGAATACATACGCTCAATATTTGTTGAATAAATGTACAGTTTGAAGCCTGATATCAAGATCATATCAAACTTGCAATGTTTATAATAGTAAATAGAAAGCCTGGGTTTTCAATGATACATTAGACTAAGGAGATAGAGTTTATTACAAACAAAGGCATATAGGAAAATGACTCGATGATATAATCCAGGATACAAGATACTGACTCTAACAGTAGAATCTGTGACAGTAAACCACCCAGAAAAATTTGCTTCTGATCTACTGTATTTAACCAACAGAAATGGTTATCAAGTTTCCTTATCTAAAATTTATGTGCTGATATCACATACTTTTTTCTGCAAAATATTTTTTGAACAAAAGTTAACACCTATAATGGTCCACTGATCAGCTAAGGAGGAAATGGTTTTGTTCAGAAAATCAGTGAGTGAGCAACGACATTTGGAAACTGTCCAAGTACTCAGAACATGTCAAATATGAGAATCATTACATTGTCAGTAGATTTCTGCTAAGGCTATGTTCTTTAATGTTCTTTGAATAGGTTAATAAAGTAAAACACAGCAAGTTCAAAGTAAAGGTTGAGTGAGCTTGAATGCATCTTAGGATATTATTTTCCTTAGAATCATTTATGTGCATGACTTGAGTTTAAGCAATATCATGAAATGCCTGCAGACACTTGCACTCCAAGAGTTTGAATGGATAAACACAATTTGTCATTTTAACCTTAGACAAGGCTTTAGACACCATTTATTCACAGAATTCCTAGTGGGAAGTGACAATGATTACCCTTTGTTTATTATATTCTCTGCAGTTTTTATTCCTCTCTTGGAACCTAGTGAGCATTCACTAAAGTCAAAGTCTTCTTTCTTTATAAATGAAAAAGGATATATTCTGAAAAATCAAGTCTGAGAAGAGGAAGATAAAAAAGGTATTTCATTCCATAATGGGCTTCCCTATTTGCTAACAGGATTTACCAAAGATGACTTGCATAAAACATTTTTCCCAGGCATGAACACCCACACTGTCTGGAACAAGAGAAGCCAGTGACTCTATCTTCAGATTTTGACTTTGAATAAAGATCTAAGCTAATTAAAGAACTCCAGAGTTGGGACTCCAATCATCATGGAATGTCCCAGAGAACACAGTAATATTTATTTATTTAGTGCCAAAGATTGAACTCAGGACCTTGAGCTTGCCAGCCAGGCAATTAAGCCACTGAGCTATCTCTGTGGTACAACAAAAGATTACTGATTAAGCAAGAGAATATATTCTAGAAATTCATGCTATCACTATTCACATCAGAAGTCTGCAAAAGCATTTGGGACCAGATCATTGAAATGTGGGACAGATATCTGAAGTCTTTTGCACTCTGAGTTGGAAATAAAGGTAAAGTCATTATCTTTGTATACATAAATAACAAATTGCCAAGTTCAGAGAATTATTTCTCACTCTGAAATATGTCTTTTCTTCTTTATGATTGTTAAACTTCTTTTATAAAGTGACAGTACTGTTAATTGAGGAATTTAGTTAGATCATGGTTTAAAATTAGAATGTGAAATCCTCCATTAATTATTATGATTCATTTAAACAATTTTTAACTACATGTTAGTTTTTCAGGGCCACTATAACAAAGAAGTGCAATGCTAATGGCTTAAAACAATGGATACACAGGGAGATAGACTAGCATTCTAAGTGCCTGCTTGGCAAGTGCAAAGACCTGGGTCTATCCCTGGTACTGTGCTGAGCCAAACATCAAAGCTGGGTGTGGTGGTGCAAGCTTGAGTCCCAAAGCTGTGGAGGCTGAGACTGAAGGATCATTATTAGTATGAACTGCATAGTGGGATCCTGTACCAAATAAACACATAAATACATAAATATATAAATCAACAACAACACAAGTTTAAAATTAAGGAGTCCATATTTCATGCTTCCTTTCAAATCTGTAGCGGAGAATTGTTCCCAGCCCATTCCAATCTTGTGTTTTGTGAGCCATCCTTAGCATTCTTGGGTTATAATTGTATTACTTCATCTTTCCTCCTTTATCAGGTATTTTCCTCTATTTCAGTCTGTATTACTAATTTCTCCAATTCATAAGGAATTGTACTAGACTAGGTCCCATTTTAATTGTTTTAACTTGATCACTTTCATGAAGACCATAAGTCTAAGCAAGATTACATTCCAATGTACTTCTGGCTAGAATTTCAATATATCTTACTAAAAGAAACAATTACATTTATAACGAAAGGAATGGATTACAAAAATACAGGAACCATGTACAATTGTGCTCAGGCACTAATTTTAGGACATCTTACCCAAAGGAAAAACAAAATTAAAGTAGTTTTCTTATCTAAGTGGCAAAAAGGAAAACTTTAAAAGGACTGTGTGTCACTAAGATCATTCCACACTTGCTGTTCTTACAAACATGATCCTATGTTCCTATGGATCTAGGAACAAATGAGCTTATGAGATTGATATTCAGAGAGGAAGAGACTAGAAGTGAAGTAGTATATAGTTTGGATGCAGATCTTTACTAACCATTCTCCAAAACAAATGGACTTATTTTGGAGTAGTGGTGTTTGAACACAGGGCCACTGAACGATATTCCCAAAGCTTTTTAAATTTTATATTTTGAAACAAATTCTCACTTAACTAATACCAAAATTGCTCATGCTGTACTTCAGTTTTGAATCCTCTTGCCTCAGTCTTCCAAAGTGGTAGGAGTGTGTCACCATGCTCAATTCATGTATTTTTAAATGTTGCACAATAAATGTTACCAAGTTCAAGGCAGACTGATCTCAGCTACGTACACAATTATCCACATTTTGCATATCTGGTTGGCTTCTAAAGGACATAAATTATAAGCTAAATAATTTGAACTGAAAATTTTTCTTGCTGCTTTTTGTTTGGTTCTTTGTTCATATCACTGTGTAATGCCTTTGAGAAGGTATGATAATATGTAGAACAAATCTCTTTTATGTAGACTGTCTGATCTCTTTCAGCATGAAAATTCCAAGATAACACTCATATATGAAATTCTGACACACGAATGTCCTTCCCAGGGGCCAACCAGATAGCTTAGTGGATTAAAGTGCCTGCGTAGGCAGGCACAGAGACCAGGGTTCAATCTCCGGTGCACCCTGCCCGCCCCACTGAGACTAGGTATGGTGGCGCGTGCCTGCAATCCCAGCACTTGGGAGGCTGAAAACAAGAGGATCAGTATGAGTCTGATCTGTGTCATGAGACCCTGTAGACCTTGAAATAAATACATAAAAAAGAATGTCCTTCCCAAGTTTTATATTGTGCAGAACTATGCTAATGCAATATATATATATATATATATATATATATATATGTGTGTGTGTGTACACTGATACATATATACATATATTATGTACCAATTTATCTACCATTTTTCTACTAATGTCTTACAGAAAGACTCACACTGCTTATTATTTGATTTATTCAAATTCTTTTGTTCTGTATTTGGGCTAGAATTGAAATATTCTTTTTTATTCTTTTTTTTTTTTTTTCAGAACTGGGGATTGAATTTAAGCCTCTGCACTTGCCAGGCAAGCGTTTATTCTACGGCGCTATCTCCCCAGCCCCTAGGACTGAAATATTCTACTCCTTGCATAAAATATTTTTTCATTTATTTATATCTCCATCTCTCCCTGTAAGTGGCTCAAATCCCCCTTTTTCTTAAATAGTGCTATGCAATTCAAGTCACAAGGAATTTTTATTTGGGAAAACAATGCCTCCCTTGCCTTTTGGATCCATTTTTCATCCTCCTTTCCCCAAACACTGTTCCAGTAATGGATATGCGCTAGCCACCCTTTGCATAATGCAGTATAATTGACTACCTGTATATTTTATAAGGTATTCCTCCCCTCCACCTAGTCTTTATTATTTGCCTGTGACATGTTTAATGCCCATTTGTCCCTTTATGTATGCTCCTGAAGATCTTTCCAGTCTCTCAGTAGTCTATCTATCTTTCCTCCAAGTTTTGACAATGCCATATAATTCTATTATCATGGCATTTGTATATGCTATTTAAATAACAGACTTCTATTCTCTTGTGTCTAAATTATAAAAGAGGCAGAATGTTATATTTTATTTGCCTTTGAAGAAATAGTTTTATCATGGAAATTGCTTAATAAATACTTGTTTTTTGAAAAATATAATTTCAGACGTCATCTAAAGGTATCTATTTTGGAGCCAAGTTGTAAATATCACACAATAAATGGTATGCTCAAACAGTGAAACTAATTGTCAAACTCTTAGTGCTACTGTTAAAACATTTGCTATGTACTTAAGGAAATTATTCTCAATGCTGGCCATATAAAGGAAACTACTTGGGGATCTTGTTAAAGGCACAGAGCCAGTGCCCCCAAAATATGGAAAATGTATTTCAATTTTTAAAATGTTCCTTGATGGCTGGTGAGATAGCTCTGGGCCTAACTGCCCACTTAGGCAAGTGCGGGGGGCCAGGGTTCTATCTTGGGCATCACACGCCTGGGAGCACTGCCCGCCCCCAGGCATCCTGAGCAGGCCACCGAGACTGGGCGTTGTGGTGCATGCCTGAAACTCCCCCCCCCCAAAAAAAAAAAGCTGATTGAGAAAACTAAAGCAGATTGTGAAGTAAAAAGGGCTGATGTAAAATAGTTCCAACTACATTTGGTCCCTAAAGAGCTGCTAAAGCCCTGTCTTTTTTCTCTCCATACTCATCTACTCTGAATGCATTGCACTCTCTGACATTCTGAAGACTTGAGTTAGAAGCTTCAAATCACTTATAATGAACTGCAGAGATCAAAGATGATGAAACTAAGGCTCAGGCCTACCTAAACTCCAGGTGAAGGTAATTCAATACCTAAGACCCTCTCTTAGCTTTCACAACTAAGTGAAAGGTATAGTTAATTCTTGGTTGTATTTTTATCACATTCATTTTCTACTATACAGAAAGAAGCACAACTTTTTAAATGTCCCGAACAGTGCCATTGGACTACTGTACTCTGCGGTATAAACTACAGCATAAACTAAACTATAAACTCTAACCATTTAAGTCAGTCTTCACATGCCTAATGGAGATGGCAAATTCTCGGTGGTTTTCCATGAACAAGCACATCCTGAATCACTGATTTAAGAGGTTATTTTGCTAGTTTGAACATGACCAAGAACGTTTTGTATTTCCCTAGGACTTCATGGGCTTTAAATCTTCAATTGGGACTCATGGAGTACACTGTGCTGTACTCCATGTTTTAGTTTTTCTTATGTTTTTGTTTATTTTTATCAAATGATGCACATATGGTAAGTAGTCAAGTAATATAAAACAGCTTCAGATGAAAAGCAAAACTCTCCACTCTAAAATTCCAAGTTGAGAAGTATGTGCTTAAAATATTTAATATTATTAGGGGTTTTCCTCTTGTCATCTGACATCATGGCTCTAAATAATACAGAATTACATTTAAGATTTTAAAAAGCAAGATGAGGTTTTCACATGTATACGTTATCCCGTTTCATTCCTTTCCATGCTACTCTACAGACTTTCAAATTTTATTCATTTGAATATGTGATCATTATTTTATAAGTACATGTCTCCACTTCTATGTTTGCTTCCACTGATTTGTGTCTGAATCCCAAATTCCCTGTTCTAAGGTCTTTTTAAAAATTATTTTATTTTATTTTTCCTCCTTCAATATCAGTCAAATTCTAGAAAACATACTTACAGCTTTATATGTTCATAGTTTTCCAAATAAAACAGCTTAGTGTAACTATAACCCATCCTTTCAGAGTTATTTTAAAGGGACTAAAATTTAAAAATGAACACAATACATTAGCAATACTTTGATTTATGAGTTCTGCTCTCTCCTAGTTGGATAATGTGATGGGCATGAACTGATTCATTTTTCTTCATTTTCAGTGTTTTTAATCTTGGTTCACTCACAAAGAATTTTTTGTAACTTAAAACAGAGTAGCACACATAGGCATAGTATTATCATATATATATATATATATATATATATATATATATATAACATTATACATTATATCTCTATATATACATAGACATTACCATCAGTTACTTGAAGATTTAGTTTTGGCTCCTATTCATATTAGGGATAAGTTTCTATTCTTTTCTTTTTTAGTTTTTAAAATCAATGATGCTTTTATATTTTTCAAAAAATACATTTAATATAGGGTTTCACTACACAGATCAGACTCATAGCGATCCTCCTATTTTCAGCCTCCCAAGCGCTAAGATTACAGGCGTGTGCCAGCACGCCCAGTCTCAATTGCCCTCTCAGCGCACTCCAGGGGTGGGGAAGGAACGGCACACCATGAATTAAACTGCAGTCCCCTTGCTTCTGCCTAAGCAGGTGCTTTAATCCGCTGAAGTATTTAGTCAGTCCATTTTATCTTAACATAAATACATTCTTCACCTCCTACTCAATACTCAAATTTTCTGTCCTACCTCCCTTTGGCTTTCTACCTAATCCATCTCTCATTCCAACCACAGACCCTAATTTTAGATATTCTTATGTGTTCTGCCCTCAGAATTCATCTTATATTTTTTCTCCATTCTCCTATTCTATTGGCTTTCAGAAGTGCTTAACTCCTCATCAGTTGATGACCCAAAACATCTTTTTTTCAACTATAACTTCTTTTTAAATTTCTTTCAATATATGTAAATCAAAAAACTAGGAGAAAATAAGTTATATGTGTATGTATTTTATGTCATGATGAAATAAACTTACAATTTCTTCTAAATGTGTTTTAAATAAAAATAGAAGAGTAATTTTGTCTCCTAATATGTACACTCATCCCAAAATACCATACGACCTAATCTCCACAAATTAAAGTTTGCAAGTAATAGATATTATTGTCCATATTTGAAAATATTCAATTTAAATAGTGAATATTCTAAATAATATTTTAACATCAAGAGCATAATTTAGGATTACAGCACTTCCTCTGGAATCTTCTGGGAACTCTTAGAAGTTGTTTTTCCACTTCTTGGAATATGTAATTCCTTCCATCATGAAAATAATAAGCAACAGCTAAAACTGCATCTTCATCCTTCCTCTGTTGTTGAAGTGACTTTCTATTTGAAATTAACTTTCTGAACTAGTCCTCCAGATCTTCTTGGATAACAATTTTATTTTGTAAAAAATATTTGGGTCTAAAAATATCAAATATAAAAAGGCAATCACAATAAAGAAAACATACCATTACTAAAGGTTTCTGCTAATTACTTGACACAGTAACCTGACTATCTGTTATTTCTTGGGTGCTAATGGTAACTGCTAAAGAAAAACACATAATGGATCAAGTGTCAGGCTGCTAAGCTGAATTTCAAACAATTCCAAAACATTCACCAGGAACAGACCACGCAGAGCATGAGACAGCTTGGCAAGGGTTCCCACAGTCATTTGTACTTCATCATATAAATGCAAACAGGAATAAATCCTAGTCAACACAGGGTTGAAATATTTGGTGAAGAAGATACCTGGGCACCAAAAATGGAGAGATATGATGGGTTGTAAAAATAAAAAATAATATTATGCCCTGATCTAAAATCTAGATGTGAAGAAATATGGGTGGAATTCCAGAATGGGCATGTAATGATTTTTTCATTTGGAAAAGATTAGTATAGGATTAAATGAGAGACTAGTGAACCATGTGCAGAGGGGCAGGTAATTGGGAAGAATCAAAGGACTTTTATGTTGTATTTTCAATGTGTAAGATCATAATGAAATGTAGATCCACTGAAAACATTCTGTATTCATGCTGATACTATTGAAAACAATGAACTGAAAACAAACTGCTTCCCAATTTGGTAAGATTTTACTTTATTTTATTTTATTTTTATTATTTTTCTTTTGGCACTGGGAGTCAAACTCAGGAACTTGCACTTGCTAGGCATGTATGTGCACCAGTGAGCTACATCCTTGGCCTGGTAAAGTTTTAAAGAGGCTGTACGTGTTGGCCTACATGAAAAGTAGACTCAGTCAGAGCTGACAAGATGGAATGGTATCTTCAGCTGAGCTTAGTGTCAAGAGCCTTTAATGGCAACACTGGGAAGAATGAGGCAGAAAGACTGAAAGTTCAACTCCCAGCTGAAAAACTTAGTGAGATTCTCAATATAAAAAATAAATAATGGCCCTGGGGTTCAATTCTTGGTACCACATTAAAAAAAATCTCTACATTGAGAAAATGTTTGGGGAATCTCTATGGAGTTTTGTTCAAGGAGAGATATGGAATCTGACTTCTGTGGTAGTACAACCATGCAAAGTAAGTTGTTCTAGCTCTGAGAAGGAATGCAAAACAATAAAGGATGGATTAAACATATAAATAGATTTTAATTCAAAGTAGAAGTGTTGAAGTAAAGATACAAACACAGTGTCATGGAACCACAGTGCAGAGTCAGTTAAGTTCTGGAATGTCCTGGAAGACTTCAAATGAATGATGATCAGTGAGCTAAGGGTAAGGTTTAGACAGACAAAAGGAGAAGTGACATTTTCAAGGAAAACACACTAGATGAATTATAAAGTGATATGATGTCAGTGAACATTCAAATTTTCAAGCTAAATATACAATAGTATTGTGGAAGATAGACAAGTAGCAGGTAGTTGAGGACATAACACTTGACATATCCTGGGTGCTTTGTTAATGAAATGACAACATGGACCAATATTATGTTATGATATGCTATAAGAATCATTCATCTCAAATGTACATATACAAAAATAATTTGGACAAGAATGTCAAGCAAGGTCGATCTTTACTGAAGAAGATAAGCTGAGATCAGGTCATAACAGTAAAAATTAGTAACAGAGATTGGGAGGTCTTTTAGGACATATGTTTTGAAGTTACAATTATCTGATGTAAATCCTAATAGAAGGCTAACTCTTCTCATTCAGGTAATGAAATGGTAATGACAACATTATACATTGCATGAATGAAAAAGACTGACAAACCCAAGAAAATTACATGGATCAAAAGATTAATGAGTTCAGATGGTAACATACAGCATTAGATAGTATGTGCTAATTATTTTATATGGCAGATTTTGTACATAACTAACAAGCAGGGATTACATGTACAGCTCAGGAAATTAGAAAAAAGGCTCAGAAGTTTCTGAGTGTGTTAAGTGTCAACGTCATATGTTTAACTATTCATAGTATCATTGAAGACACAGAAGTTCTGGATGGGCAGTAAGTCTTGGAGTAAAGTACGGAAAGAGAGAACTATGAAAATTCCTGAGTCAGCACTGAGGTCTCTGGACAGGAAAATGAAAAGATACAAAGGAACCTGAGAGCTGAGAGGGAAAGGTGCAGCTGGGGAGAATGGAAAATGAGCCTCCAGTGAAACAGAGGAATTGGACGGAAAAGATTATCGCACAGGCTAATGCCTGTGCCATTTGTGAAGGCTCTAGAAAAAACAAACTTTTCTGTGTGTTCTCATCTGAATGTCCTACTTTAACATCTGTCAGTTTATAGAGCTGTATTCTACAGGGTAGGCAGCATGAGTGAGCTGGAGTATGACAGCACAGAGCCTCTGGTCTCCCTGAGAGGACAACATAGGGGTGAAGTTAAATGTGTATAATCACAGCACAATATTGTAAAATGTGATGCAAAACATTTCTTAGTTAGAAACACAAGGGGAAGAGTTAATAATTTTCCTGGGGTTGGGTCGGGTAAGCTTTTATAGGTGGAGAGAAGCTGCACGTTAAGAGCATAGTATTTTTCTCCTTAAGCCTGCTCTGTAATTTAAATTAGGTCCTTCTCTCAAGATTTCTATCTCATAGCTGAAAGAAAAATTTCTGATTAATTACAATTACTGGATTCTTCTGAAAACTTACCTTTATTTAAAATTCATGATATTTTATGATCTAATTGTTAGAGTATATAGTGTCAATGTTTAAAGATAAGGGCCTCCTGGCTTAATTGAAGAATCTATGAATAATTCAACCTTGTCTGTATGAAGAAAAAAGCATTCATCAAACAGTGCACAATTTATAGAGATAATTTGTAAAACATATTTAAATATATTAAAGAACTAGATAAATGAAATATGTATCATATTTATGAGAGAAAGATTAAAATAATAAGAAAAAGTCTTTTTGGTCTTTTGAAATAAAACCGAGTCAGTGAAATTCAAATCAGACAGCAATGAGGTTTCTTTTATGGGACTTGTTAGGGTAATTCTAAATTTACATGGGAGATGAAACTACGGAGAACAGAAAAATCACCCTTAAAGAATAAGAACACAAATAGGCTATGTTCTCTCAGACACCAAGCTCTACAACAGAGCTACAGACTGAGAGTGAGATGCAGAGAAACAGAAGCAAACCAATGCAAAGATCTGGGGTCCAAAAGCAGGTCCATTTTCACAATGGACTATGCTCATTAGTCTACTTGTTTAGTATGCACTAATGACCACTTATTAGGTATGTGGCATAGTTATGGATGTTGACAAGCCAGGTAAACAAAAGAAACACTAACTCCTTTCTTCATTGTGCTTGTGTGTGTGTGTGTGTGTGTGTGTGTGTGTGTGTGTAGGGGAATACACAATAAAGTATGACAAACATACTCAAATTCACAACTTCATGAGAACAGACACAAAATACAAAATGGAGAATAACTGAAAGAAGGTTTTTGTTGTTGTTGTTGTTGTTTCCTCTAGAACTGGGGATTGAGCTCAGGCCCTTGTGCTTGCCAAGCAAGCATTTAATCTACTGAACCATCTCCCCAGCCCCTAACTGAAAGAAATTCAGGGCTGGTGAGATAGCTCAGCAGACTGAGTGCCTGCTTTGGCAAGTGCAGGGATTAGGGTTTGATCTCCAGTCTTCCAGTCTGATGTGGTGGCACACGCCTATAATCCAGCACTGGGGAGGCTGAAAACAGGAGGATCACTATAAGCTGTGTAGTGAGACATTTACCAAATACATAAACATGAAAAAATAAATAAAAGGAAGTATTACATTTTTAAACTGAATGGCCATGTATCACCTCACTGAAAAACTGACACTAAAGAAAAATCCAGAAGAAGGTGAGGAAGGAAGCATGCTGAGACCTGAAGAAAGAACACTTCAGAGAGAGAGAGAAAACAGATGCAAGAGCCTAAAGTCAGAGTGCACCAGAGAGCAGACACGCTCTCACACTGAGTGGCTGCTGCAAGGAGGTCAGTGAAAGAGGGAGGACAGTTCTGTACCATGAAAACAACAAAGCTGTTCTCATCCCGCATGTCATACATGTATGTTCTTTCCCAGGATATTATACAATTAAATGAAAAAGACAATACTCTTTTAGAACACAAGGAAATATTTTAGTTTCAATAAGTAGGAAAACATTTTCAAATAAGACCAAACAAGGCTTAAAGAACTAAATGTAGGAATATTAGTTCATCAAAAGTTACTGTAAAGAGAACCAAAATACAAATCCTAAGCCTGAAAAGGGATTAATATTCATCATATGTAAGAGTTTAAATAATATGTAGAAAAATATCATAATGTAAAGTGGACTTTCTATGAAAAAGAAAAGGTTTTGCAACTAACCATAAGAAAAACTGATTGACATGGTTAGTAATCCAGGTAAATTATTCAAGAATTAAAATTTCTTTGAGATTCTACTTTTCATCCATTACTTTGACACAAAGATTTAAAAACATACAAAAGAACCAGCTACTGATGTAAATGTAGAATAAATGGGACTCAACTATTTTTCCAACAGTAAGATCCTAGTGGTGGAATGTACAACAATGCTATTTCTAAGTAACACTCTAAAACTCATGACACTATGCACAGAGACTTGTGTGTAAAAAGGTTACCAGGAGCAGTCTTTGTAATAGCAAAAACATGGATTTAGATACAAGAGTAGAGCACGATAAGAAGATATTGGTACATGGCAAAATGTTCCAATATGGATGAGTATCAAGCAAATAATATTGAGCGGAGGTGCCAGGGAGATGGCTCAGTAGAATAAGCACTTCCCTAGCAAGCTCACGGGTCTGAGTTCAATCCTCGGTTCCACCAAAAACAGAAAAAATTTAGTGGATAAAATAGGTCTCAGAAATTTCCTGTGTGAAGACACACATTATATTTCCATGAAGCCAACTACATGATCCTTTTTTAAGAGTATATATGTAGGTACTCTTAAAAATAATGAAAAACATAGGAATAATAAAGTTATGGGTACTGGTTACTTCTAACAAGAATGTAAGGGGCTATAATCAACAAGGAGTACAAAGATTTTTTAACTGTAAAAGAAGGTACACAAATACAGATTACATTACAATGATTAAAGCAGTATTCTACATGACAAAAATCAAAACAAAATAAATTTATAAAGTAAATGTATCAACATTGAACAAGCATAGTACTTGATATTTAGTCTAGGCTAGATACCCAAAGAGTGATCGAATCACAGGCTTAAACAAACTTTATTATTTCCTAGAACACCAAAATGCCAACCATTCTGATGGCAACCTCCCTTATTTCTCTGAGGAGTACTTTGAGAGAACTTCTATATAATGTAGTAAGAGCTGGGATGATACATAAAGACAGAAAAAAATAGAACACAGTTAAAATCCTACTTGAAATGCAATTCTGCATAAAATATACACAGCAAATTTCATTAATTAAAAATTTTAAAGAAAAAAGAAGTCACTAAATAAAGTTTAAAAGTCTATAAATGAAAAGTTCATTATTTGTGTATCATTGGTAGCAAACTGTTAAGAGCTGGTTAGATGGATCAGAAACCATATCTAATGAAGTCATTCATCTGAAATCTATTCAAAAATGTTCATGAGGTTATAACTAGCTACTATAACATCTTAAATTATTTTATCATGAATATAGTTTCTACACTTTCTCAAAATGATGTCCACAGGCAAAAAGAATTAAATATGGGCCCAATGATATATATTATAAATAGACTCGATATGAAATTATTCTTCATTATGAATTGGCATAAGGGAAAGAACACTTTAAAAAAAGATCATGAGGGCTGGGGAGAGGGCGCAGTATAATAAGCGCTTGTGTGGCAAGTGAAAGGGCCTGAGTTCAATCCCCAGATCCGCAAAAATAAATAAATAAATAAATAAATAGATCATGAATGTAAACATATTTCTGACATGTCAGGATTCTCTCAGAGTTAATGATGTGAATTCTGCCTTTTGTGTTTTAACAACATTCCAGGCATTAGGAGAAATACATATACTTTTCAAATAAACATGTAATTGTATGCAAACATTCTATCTGACATTTTTATTGCTTTCAAATTTAAGTTATTTGAATAAAAATAGCATAAAATATTTGGAAAGTTACTAAAAGGTTTGGAAAAGTTACTTTTTTAAAGAAACAGAGCAAGCAAAAAATCATTTATTAAATGTCTAATATTTTAAATCATCCTAAATTTTAGCTTCCTCAGAATTAAATTTTACTATGATTTTGCCTTTGAAAGTTATTTAGATGACTCTGGTCACTTTTCAACTCCTTTGCATAAAAATGGTGCTAAAATAAACAGACAAACGCATTATTTGGGAAGTAATTAAATTGTTAATCATAGGGACCAGGGAGATGGCTCAGTGGAATAAGTGCTTCCCTGGCAAGCACAAGGGCATGAGTTCAATCCCCGGTTCCGCCAAAACAAAACAAAACAAAACAAAAAAATCCAACCTAGTAATAAATAAATAAATAAATAAATAAATCGTTAATCATAAAGTTTAATAAAACTGGTCTGAAAAACTTTATTCCTAAAGTGAATTCTACTACCTATTTCATGTGTTACCCTACTAAAGAAAAAAGAAACTTAAAGAGATAATATTATAATGTATATATTTTCATTAGATTTAGTCAAAACTGGTATTTTTTAGATTTCTTTGAAGACCACATAAACTGGGTGTTTTGGAGAGAAACATAGTTAAGAAGTTCCACTTAAAAGATACATTGTTGTGAATGAAGGCAGGAGACAGGAAAAAGAATGTGTGGGACTGTCCTGCTACAAGGTTGTATATGGTTAGATTTCTGGACTTATGTGGAAACATAAGAATTAT